>LPNX010761990.1:86779-149511 GCA_001517045.1 Pseudotsuga menziesii
TTTAGGACAAAACTGTTTTTTTTAAGGACATGCATTTTTTAATTACTTTTTATTTTTGGAAACTTTATGTAACTTAACATGACAACATTTCCTCATTATGGATTGTAGATATACACTTCACTGCTCTCGGTGCAAAAATATCTAAGGGTTACCTCAACCGATCATGAGCTGAACATGAAATATTTCCCTCCAAAATTGGGGAAGTCACAGGTTTCATTCTCTTGATTCCCTCATAGTTAGACTCTGTAATCAAGGTTGATAATTTTCCCTGTTTACCATCCTCACCATCCTTGAATCATAAGAAAATACTTAAAAATTTTCCATGGAAAAGAAAAACTCATTATAAAAAAAAGTTTGTACACATGTATAAACTTTATGTATGTGAAGACTACCTCTATATTTCTAAATTATATTTGTGTCACATGAATTGGACCTATCTTTATTCTTCTACTTTGTATGTGATCTGGTAAACCCTTGAGTCCTCACCATAAGAATGGAGTTGAGTGTTAAGCCCACCAAGCTAATACAACCCCATATGATAAACATAGTCCTGTAACACTTTCCTCCCATGCAATCAATCATCTTACCAGGTTTTCTCTCCTGGATTTCTCCATCTTTAGCATTGTTGTCATAGATCAGAGCGACAAAGAGCCCAAAGGAATATTCGCAATCACAATGTTATGATTCACTCCAAAACTGTCCATATCAAACATGTCAACATTCAAAAAAACTGCAGTTGAGATGATATATCGAGAGCACATGCCTAGGATGCAAGTGCTAACATAGAGAGAAGCAGCAGCCCCTGTCGCCAAATAGAAGAAATCAGGAGGTATAGGGATCAGTGCTACACACATCCACCATGGCCATCTAACTTTCATGGCCCTGCAATATTGTAATTATATTAATCAGTTCCATTAACCATCGCATTAAAATTCAATAATTGTTATTTTATCAATTGGTGTGTCTTCTACTTTGTTCCAGTAATATGATTCAGAGATATATTGTGCATTCGTCAGGGAAAATTCAAATCAACAACTAACTTCTCTAAACAATATTAGCCTTCCATATCATGGAAAAAGTCCAATCATGATCAAATGTTGTAAATTCCAAATTTAAACTGTAAATCCTATTAGCTTATTTCCATATATTCTTTGGAGGAATTATACCCACTTAAAGGTTTTGAGTTCCATTCTCATTGCTCATTTTTTTCAGAGAGAAAATTAACTTAAAAACCTTAACTTCGTCTTTTGGTGAAAGATGTATACCAACCCGTGTATTTGGTTGTTGGTTCATTAATTTTCATGTAAGAGTGCATTTAAATAAAGAGATATTGTTTTTAATGTTACCAACTCACTTGATATAAATGGATTTTAGACACTTTGATTAAGGATCTTTAACATGTGAAAGGGATATGGTTTCTAGAGAGCCCAATGATATGCATATGGAAGTTGGCTCATTAAAGGAGTGAGTGTATGAATAGAGGCCAATGCTGTGGGTCTAGAGGTTGTCTCATTAAAGGATTGAGTGTCTAAATAGAGGCCATTGTTGTGGGTCTGAATAGTTGGCTCATTAGTTGCTTGCCCAAACTTGCTTGATCCTTTCCTTTGTTCCTTAATGAAGTAGGTCCCACCTCCTTTGCTTAAGTGATATTTTTTTTCTCTTGTGTAGAAGAATGCATCTTTATCCAATAGATAAGGGATTCCAAGCAAAGCATCTAAATAACTTTCCCGCCAAATCAAAGCATGTCTAGACATCTTTAAATGGGAAACATAAACTTATTGTTCCTCTCTTATTGTATGCAGGCTTGAGCCAACTACTATGTTTTTTAACATCTATTTGTTCCCTCCTTCTAGATTTAATCAAGAGAAAATGTGTAGAGTCGAGATCCTTTCCTATCACGCAGCGTTGTTCTTCTTCACCGAACATGTTGAAGAGTTCCAGCCGGGGAAAAGTTCCATTCGAGCCAGAGTTCCAGCCGGGGTGGAGTTCCAACCAGGGCACAGTTCTAGCCAGGGTAAAGTTCCAATTGGGGCAGGGTTCCAGCCAGGGCAGAGTTCCAATGAGGGAAGGGTTCCTATAAGGGAAGAGTTCCTTCCGATAAAGTTCATGCATTGTCGAACATATTGAGTTAGCGGATATTTAGATATTTGGATTCTTAAGGAGGCAGAGTTACAGCCAGGGGAAAGGTTCTAGTTGGGGTAGAGTTTCAGTCGAAGCAGAGTTCCAGCGGGGCAAAGTTCCAGTCGGGGCAGAGTTCCAGCAGGGCAAAGTTCCAGCCGGGGCAGAGTTCCAGCCAAGGCAAAGTTCCAGCCGAGGCAGAGTTCCATCTACTAGGGTATTATACGAAAGAAGATTAGGAGCTTGTTGTTTACTCATCATTTGGCTGAAAAGATCGACCTCAACCTCGATTTTGTCATTCCTGCAAACCCCTTTGATGCAGCTATTGAAGCTTACAATGTCTAGAATATAGCCATGTGCAATGGGATTAAAAGTATGGAAAGAGTGTTGGGAGCTTGAGATCATCTTCTTACATATGGAAAGGGTTGTCTTCGTCAAACCCTAGATGACAAGTCAATGGTGGTTTTAAGTTTTCTAGAGGGAGCTGTGACTTTGCCCCAACTGGAACTCTGCCCTGGCTGGAACTCTACCCTCGGCTGGAACTCTGCCCTGGCATGCAACTCATGCCTCACATGAACCCTACCCTTGTTGGAACTCTGCCCTCGGTTGGAACTCTGCCCTGGCTGGAACCGGACCATCCTTACTCCCTGGCCCCAGCCCCCCGTTCATCCCATCATCACCACATCCCGTTTTGTCATCCCTTCCATCACCGTTAGCCTTCAATGTCATCTACCTCCATCCATTTCCATCCATGCAATTAATTCACCACTAACCCATGTCCCTCTTGGCCCTTGGATTCATTCATGAATAAGGAATGAAGATCGTCGTGGCTAGAAATGCATTGTGCTTTGATTTTGTTTTTTAAGGAATGATTTCAGCTAAAGCCTAGTGAAAACGTTGCACTTTAGGAGTGCTAGCTTGTGTGGCAACATGTACCTCATAATCAAGTAACCAGTTCCCCCAATTTGTGCACCCGATGATTATTCAACCTACCACATAGGGTAACAACCTCCTAGGTAAGTGTAAAATGTGGTGTCATAAAAACAAAGCAACCAAATCCCAACTAGAGAGATGGTTGGCCAAATAGACAAATGTTGGTTGAGAGTGCCCCTGGCTGGAACTCTGCCCCCGTTGGAACTATGCCCTGGCTAGAACTGTGCCCCGGTTGGAACTGTGCCCCGGCTGAAACTTTTCCCATTCAACATTACCAACGTAGAATTGTGAAGATTCCAAATATCTAAATATTTGCTAGCTCAATAACTCTCTATTGGAAGTACGTTCGACAATGCATGAAATTTATTGAAAGGAATAAAAACCTCACAGGAACCCTTCCCTTGTTGGAACTCTGCCCTGGCTGGAACTCTGCCCCTACTGGAACTCTACCCCAGCTGGAACTTTGCCCCGCTGGAACCCTGCTCCAACTGGAACTCTGCCCCAGCTGGAACTATGACCTGGTTGGAACTGTGCCCGGGTTGGAACTCTTCCTTTGCTGGAGCTTTACCCATTCAACATTACCAACGTAGAAGTCAGTTTAGAACCCCCCTCGTAGCCATAATAAATCGTAATAAAATATTTAAAAAAAAATATCATTAGGGCACGAAGGAATTGAACCTTCAACCTCCTGCTTGTAAAGCAAGCGCTCTTCCATTGAGCTAGAACCCTTTAAGAATTGGGAAAGGAACAATATGAACACCAAGATTGCATCATTTGTATTTCTAAGAAAAGACTAATAATACCAACATTGTTTCTGACTCAGGAGACCTAAGAAAGTAGTCTGAGTGGATATGACCTTATTTAGATATTTGGATATTAACAGATTTTTAAAACATTAAAATATAAAATTCTTAGGTTAGAATAGAGAACAGAAACAGAAATAACCATTTGATTATGGCATTTATTAATTTTTCCAACTGCATATTCATAATGCTACTATACCCTTTTTTATAATGCAGACGTTCCTATTACCAGATCCCAGTGTTGTTTCGGGGTATTCCTAGCCACTAGATTATTGCATAGTGAATAGCTAGTGATAAAGGGCAGAGATCAGTCGAGTCTTCGTGCTGGTGGAAATTAACTTAGGAGGGAATTTCTCCAGGGTCTATGAATATTCATAAATACATTCATGAAGGCATCTTCGAAGTCCACCTAGGCACAATCTAGAAAAATAAGGGACAACATTTAGGTTCCAATTCCACAGAGGGACCTCTTGCGGGATCATTATGATATGTCTTACAAAATAGCACCATGTTGAAGATTAAGGGCTATAGGCTTTTATTGAAGCTTCTAGGGTTCATGAATGAGGTTTCAAACCACCATATAAGTGAAACAAGAGAGATATCAACGAACCAAAAAGATCAACCAAATACCAAGAATAAATTGACAAAATAGAAACTCAAGCATTTCCATTATGCCATCAAATAGATGTCTTTGCAAAGTTCCAGCTGGAACTTTGCCTTGGCATGCATGCCTCAACTGGAACTCTTCCCTGGATAGAACTGTGACTCGATTGGAACTCTGCCCCGGCTGGAACTCTGCTCTGATTGGAATTTTGCCCTGCTGGAACTCTGCCCCGACCAGAACCTTGCCCCTGGCAATGTTCCAACCGGGGTAGAGTTCCATCCGAGGCAAAGTTCCAACTGGGGCAGAGTTCCAGCTAGGGAACAGTTCCAGCTAGCCGGGCAGAGTTCCAACTGAGGTAGAGTTCCAACCAGGGCAGAGTTCTAGTCGGGGCAGAGTTCCAGCCGGGCAAAGTTCCAGTCGGGGTAGAGTTCTCTTCGGGGCGAAGTTCCAGTCGGGGAAAAGTTTCGACAAGGTGGTATGCATGATGTAAGAAACATCTTCTCTTCGCTTTAGATCTTATTGGTAAGGGGGATTTCCTGAGGTATCCAAGCACTAACGACGAGAGGTATGCAACATATGACACATATGCAAGTATGTAACATATGACACATTACGAGAGGTATGCAACATGTGACACATGCAAATAGCAAGGAGCATAAGATTGGAACTATCACCCAATTAACCTAGATGAAGAAGAAGAACAAGATACTTGACTTTCAAGTTCACCCTCTATCTAGGGTCATGACCTACCTAGAAAGGTGACACCCAACCTATACAAAACTAGTCTGTCTAAGAAGGTAAAATCCAGTCAAAGGAGAACCCTGAAGGTTGGAACCCTGCCTTGGCTGGAACTTTGCCCCAGTTGGAACTCTACCCAGCTGAAACTTTGACCTAACTGGAACTCTGCCCCGGATGGAACTTTTCCCCGCTAGAACTCTGCTCCAACTAGAACTCTGCCCTGGTGGAACTTTGCCTCGACTGGAACCCTGTCCCTGAACTTGCATGTTTGTGTTGTTAGACTTGCCTTCTTTGGAAAGGCCATCTATATGTACATTGTATGTGACAACATTAGGGCTAACAACTATTAAAGTTCATGTAGATGTGAGACCCATTCTCAAGTAGGATGGTACCATATTCAGTTAACTAGGGTGGAGTAAGACCCTATAAGGTACCCTAGGGCCCCTAGTTGTCTCTTGGCATTCTTGGTTTGGGACCAAGCAGGTTGATGCATGTAGGGTTCCTAGTTTGGTGTGTCCATTCTCTACCCCGGCTGGAACTCTATTATGCAAAACCTTCTAATGCCTATATCCCATTCAAAAGTCAATGATCCCATCTAGAGGATGTGTGATGATTCAAGGCCTTCATCATGGCCCATGAGCCCAAGAAGGTTCATGTGGCATATAATTCCCTTGATTTCCTCCCTCAGCCTTGATCAAGGCCTCGAGACCCATTCTTGGTGCACTAATCCTTGTAATGGTGCCTTGTCATGACCTTTGATCCCTAAGAACTCTGCCCCACCTGGAACTCTACCCTGCTTGGAACTCTGCCCCGGCTGGAACTCTACCTCGGTTGGAACGCTGCCCCAGCTAGAACTTTGCCCCGGCTGGAACCCTGCCCTGCCTGGAACTCTACCTTGGTTGGAACTCTTCCCACCTGAAACTTTTGCTTGACTGGAACTCTGCCCTAGCTGGATTTCTTTGTCTTGCAAAACCCATATACTAGGTATTATACGTAAGAAGATTAGGAGCTTGTTGTTTGCTCATAATTTGTATGAAAAGCTTGACCTCAACCTCAACGTTTGTATTTCTGCACCTGTTGGAACTAGGATCAAACTAGAATCAACATTGGATCCGCTATCTTCTTTGTTGAGTTCCAGTTGGGGCATGCATGCTGGGGCAGAGTTCCAGTCGGGGCATGCATGCCAAGGCAGAGTTTCTGCCAAAGCAGAGTCACAACTCCCTCTTGCAAACTTAACACCACCATTGATCTATCATCTAGGGTTCGACACAATCATAACTCAGCTAGGACAGGGCATCACAGTGGGGTAGATTTTTAAGTTTATTAGTTTAATTATTTATGTTTTTGTTTTTTAAGTTATGAAAATAAAATAAAAAGTTGTGTTAGAGCATTTGAGTGTCCCCCTCTTTGTGAAGGGGTTCCTAGATGCCCCCACCTCTCTTGAACATTTATTGTGCATTTCCTCGAGTTTTCAGAGAAAAGGGTCATGGGGAAACATTTCCCAAGGAGTCCCCAAGCCCCTGAGGCATGGGAAACAAGGGGAGCATGCCCTCAACCTTGGGGGGTACATCCCCATGTAACATAGAATAATAACTATTATCATATATTTTATTGTAGTTTCATTCACTTTTAGCTTCCCCCAAGTCACTACCTCCCAACACCATTCACTACCTTGTGACCGGAACTCTACCTTGCACTGCTTGCTTGAACTTTTGCTAGCAATGTTTTATGTCTTGCAACTCCCTACGAAATTCGACATAACAAGTATTCATCCTTGCAACCAATTTTCTTGCTATGGGACCCATTTGGTCTCTCCCAACTAGTATCATTTAAAGGATTATGCAGTGATAATTTCCATGCAGACAGACACCACTTTTGCACATTCTATGAAACACAAAGCTTAGATGAGAGGAAAATAGTGCAGGACATCTAAAGATATCCGTAATCCAAAGCCTTCAATTATATACATAGATATTTTTTTTGCTTGGACTCTAAGAAACCACACAAAAAATGTAAGTTAGATCTCCTCCTAAACATGAATTAGGAAAATCATCGCCTCTTAGCAGATATATCTATCTGAAACACCTAACTAGAGCCCAACATCCAAGTCTCTAGCTATAAATAGACAGTTTGATCCAGCAAAATCCAAGAAATATAAATACTAGTCCTAATTACAACAACTACCACCCAACAACTACCAAATGAACTTAAACATCCCACTTAACTAGCAATGTCTAAAAGGAAGGAAAACCACAAACATTCTCAATGGTATTATGGAAAAAGGGATGGAGCTCGGTACACTAAATGTAAATTCATCAGAAACAGTCTACCACTTATTTCTCACATGGGTTATCTTACCTTGGGCATAATTATAATCCTTCCTGGTTTTTGTGGATTTTACGTTATCATCACCACTAGAAATAGATCAAACCTTACATGAAATTTCCTTTGTCTCTGCATTGACATATTTAAAGTTGAAATACATACAGCAATTTGAAAAATAGCGTGAAACACATGTTGGATATCTTTAGACTTGAAATACATACTGCAATTTGACAAATAGCATGAACAACACATGATGGACTTTGTAGATTCCTAAGAAGATTTCTCATTTGATACATATATTTCCTTACTTTCTGAGAAATACAATATGTCTATATGAAACTTAATACCAGATGTAAGAAATGTGAAAATAAGAACTTAAGAACCCCTGTGAAGCACAGGGCCTTCACCTACAAGAACTGACTAGGTTTCACTTCAACTTTTATCCTGCCACCATTCAACAGAGCATGAATTGAACCTTTTTCACAATAATGGACATGCCAAGTAAATTCATAGTTGTGATCACCAAAAGAATACCATATCTGTTCATCTGCAGATAATTAGAAATAAAAAATTTCAAACCCATTCTCTCACAACAGATCTAAACGACGAAGCTTATAAAACTCCGCATAACTCCATGTATACAAGCCTAAACACTTTATGAAAATCAAAGACAAATTTATCATCTTCCTTGTGACTGCTTTGGCGATGGGATGAGAAAAATATCTTAATTATCGTGTTTCATGGTTTATTATATAATGATGTGCACATATTGGTCCTCCACAATAGATCCAACCTTCATAACCTATTTGTAATATTTACATATTGAATATGAAATAACTGTTGCGTTGAAACTAGAGAAAACACTTTAATGAAAGCCATAGCAAATTTAGTTGATGCCCTTGTCCCCATTATCTATGTCTAGGTACTTGTTCCACACAACATCCTTTTTTCATGATGACTTTATGTAGAACATTTAAAGAGCATTTGATTTTCTATTACACAGAACATACAGTCAAAAAAATGCATCAATGAAATGGGTTGTGTAGATCGTACAACAAATAAGATAGACTACTACCAAATCAGGTCCTAGTAATCCACATGAAGTGTAACAACTCTTGACAAGATCCCGACCTTCATCAAGCTAGAAACTTCAACAAACACGACATATTTCTTAACAGGTCCTCACACCTCAGTCCATACTAATATTTCCAACAGTATAGTCTTGGAGACCTACAATTTTCTAAGTTTCCAAAGCAATGGACAATCTTCTTCAACATATATATACACCAAATAAATATACTTGTCACACACACCTATACCACTACCCTTCTTTTTTCTGTTTCACATGGATACTTCTAAAATCAGAACTTAAAAATTGAAATTTTATTGATGTCCCTTGGGTGACAAAATGCAGGCACTAGGACAAAGACACCAGAAAAAAAATGTCAATTTAGTTAAACACTTTCAATCAAGAGAACACTTTATCAGCAATAATTCACCTTTCAAACCTTTCAATCCAGGCATCAAAGCCTCTAATTCCACCTCCACCAAAAACCATATGAAATACTTGGTGATATTTCAGTCCATTTGAACCTTGGCTTCCAAACTATCCCTATAGACTGTCAACATCTGTTGTTTTTAACTTTTAAGTAGAGCTTTCTGCTTCTAAGAGTTTTCCAACCACTAGCATATTTAGTTGTTAGAACAAGCTGAGTTCTCTGTGTATTCAAGCCAGAGGTTGAACAGAAGAGAGAGCTCTCTATACAAATGGGATAAACTCTGGCAGGAATAAAGCCAAACTTCATCAAATCAGTTGTTATGTGCATGATTAATTTCCATGCTCAAAGGCAGCCTAGGCTGCAATCCAATTTCGTTTTTCTGGGCTATCATAAGATTCTAAGTCATGGTGCTGATATGGCAACTTGATGTTTTCAATTAGACGAAGAGAACGATCCTTCCAACCATTCATCTTGGAGAGATCAGTGTTATCTATAAGACAATCACCTAAATCCATGCTTTGATGGTGTGCCTTAGAAGTTTGACATGAAAGTAAAGCTAGACCAAAATGGTTCAATAGGGACATAATAGTTGAATAAAAAATACACACACCAAACCCCATAATGCATGTCAAGGTTTAAATTTTTTAAACTTAGGACTGGAGCTTAACTTGAGAAATGCCGAGACTAGCATAAACTGAGGAGAGATGAGTAGAGAAAACTCGTAGAGTACTTAATGATGTGGAATGAAATCCCATCATAGGGATATTCCACTATAGCAAATTGCTTGCAATATATTGCATACATGACAACCCCAAGGCATAACACCAATGATATCAGCAATGTAATACCAAATGAGGGAGGATACTATCACATCGACCAGGGCATTTGCATCACAAAGAGAGAAAATTTCTCCCATAGATGTGCCCTATTTTATCCCCATGCCTACCTTTGATTCAGTTCCTTCCAAAGTTCTAGGGACCTTTAATTTAGTTCCTTCCAAAGTTATAGGGTTTGACATGGCAGATACATAATTTTCTCAACGAGAAGTGAAAAATCAAGGGTTCTATGCCATTCTTCAAATAGGGTTCCAGGTTAACAGAGCCAAGCAAGCCAGAGGGAAGGAACAAGTTAGTCAATCATGAGAGAGAAAATAATAGAATTTTATTAAAATGTTCATGAATCCATCTGGCCTAGAGACAGAGCAACATACATAAAAAAAAATATTTCATTCTACAAATGTAAGAGAAAAGAAAATTTCATTACAATGCTTGTCTGCCACTTATAACTAAATAAATGAAAGACAAATAAGTTAACATTCTGATGAGATAAGTCTCATCAATATTCAATGACATAAAATATTATACCTTGAAATTCCCTCAAGCTTACAAGCAATTTCATACAAGCTTCTGCTTACTAAATCTCTCTCAAGCCTCTACACTGAATCCCATTACATTCAATACTAACTGCTAAAAAGAAAATGCATTTTCAGATTTGTTCTCGAGCCTCTACACTGAACCCCATTACATTCAATACTAACGACTAAATAGAAAATGCATTTTTAGATTTGTTATAAATTTTGAAGGACCAAATCTTATCTATAAACTAAAACTGTAAATTAGTCTCGAATCAATGCAGGAAATCTGGGAATGATAAGGCTGCTTGAAGATGTTCATTGATCTCTTAGAAAATAGAGTGCAATCTTTAGTTGTCATTAGATTATGCCGCAAAATCTGCTATTAACACATCAAATATCCAATTTCCTCAAAATCTGGAATCTGCCTTAAACTTTTGAGTCCGCGTCCTTGTATTTTGGCTGATGATGCTATTTAGATTCCTGGAAATTTACTATGCAATCAAGTCTTTGACTGATGGTATCATGCTTTCAATATTTCACCTTCAAACTGGAAATGATACGATTGCTATTTTAGAAATTTGGATCTTCCTATTGATCGTTGATCTTGAAATGATGCTCTTCCACCAAATATTTGTTTGCCTAGAAATCTGGAGATGACCCTTGACCAAAATCCCTTGCAGCCAGGTGACCTAGAAACATGGGATCGAATATGCATCTTTAGCCTTCAAATATGGAAACCATTCTCTCTCTGCTGATCTGAAACTAAAAGGGATCGAATCATAGAAGCTGTTACATGAAGTTAGGATCTGAAATGACAGATAAGATTGACAATTAATTTAAGATCCTATCTTTAAGTGGTTTTCTTTGAATACTTCACCATGACTTGATTAGATGAAGGAAAAGAGCTGAATCCATGATCTTTGGAAACCCAAAGTTTGCTAAAAATAAGGACAAAATGTCTATTGGTGCATTGATATTCAAGATGATAGGAATACACATAATTTACCAAAACTGATCTTGTAGTTTATTATCTTCACAGTGAATCATTTCTAGGATATGCTTTTTATTTAGGACTCAATTCTTGGCAATATATCTCATAGAACCTTGAAGGTAGCTTTCATTTTCTTTAGGACCATGTTGTTTGATAGTTATACCCATATCCAAATTTGCATGCAAAAACAATACCCAATGTTTATCCAAATAGAATCGCTACAGAGAGGCATGCCACAATAAGCAGCATCATCAACACTAAACCAAGGAGAATAAAAATATTTACTTGAGAAGGAAAGAATCAAACCAATGCAGGTGCTCATGAGCCATGCAATGCAGTAATATTTTCCAAGATGAAATGTCATTGCCATGTCTTCTGCATTATCTCTGTGCACTAGAAGAGGAAACAATAGTGATTGGAGGCTTCAAATTTGGCATTATAAAATCCCGTCTGAATGTGATTTGCATTGAGAACAACAACTGATTTAAGGAGATGCCCATCAAAGACTTTTCAAATTTACATTATCTGTGATGGAAGTTCTGGGCATGCATCATTCTTGTAGCTTTTATGAACATGCTGCTGCCGTTTACTCAAAGAAATTCATTTTTCTCTAAAGAGACACCAATTCCACCTTTTGTGTATTATAAACTTCGGTGCATTGAACGAAGAAGCATTGAACCTGTTGCACACAGTTTACCACTAGTTTACAGTAATAGGGGATCAGAACTTCCTTTGATGGTGAGAAGAGTTAGAGGAGATCATCTGGCGGGATCTAAGTTTGAATTAGAGATTGTTAGGTAGATGGCAAATTAAATGACAGCACCTGACGGAGGGAGACGGTGGTGAACAATGACAGAAATGGAAAGAAAAAAATGGAACAACGAGGATGGTGAGTGAACAGGGCCGACGACGGAGAGAAAATCCTGGACGGTGGCCAGAGTGCCGGCACGACGATTGCCACCAGGAAAAATCGTCGCGTCGGTAGCTTACTCCTATTTGATGGGTTCGAGAGTTGTACATTTTATTTACATTATCAATTTTAGGGAAGAACGTGACTTATTTTTTAAAATTATTTTGAAAATATCAGAATTAATAAATAAATTAAAGTTAATATTATTTTTTAATTTTTTTTTAAATATTTGAAAAAATGAAATAAAATTTAAAATAATGATTTATTTATTTTGGCTGAAAAAAAAAACTTGATGTTTAAAGAGAATCAAAGTGGCATCAATTCAATAATTGTAATTCATGACTGAAATAATGAGAGTCCAATATTACAAATAGCTTCAAAAAGACTTCCATACTTAATACTCAAGAGTTCCTATAACTTAACAAAATTTGACAAGAGACTTTCACATTCTTATACTGCTAAGACCTCTTTTAAAACTACTAAAACGCTCATACCCAACAAGTAACTAGAAGACTATAAAGACTTAACATATCTAAAAAATATTAATTGATCCTTTATCAATTAAAAGACCTTCCATGAACTCCTCATACAGCAAAACTCCTTCCAAGACATCAACAACTTCCTTAGAAAGAGTATATGCTTTAGAGTTGAATTATCTATAAATGTGTGTAAAATATACTTGAATGAAAGATTCTGGCAGATCCTAAATTCTTCCCATCCAATGTGTAAGATGAAGAACATTGAGATTTGCTTTCTTTGAAATCCAATTTATGGTCACCATAGAATCACCTAAAGCTTGAAGATATTGAACTCCTCTTTTCCTAGCATACCAGAGTAGTCCCCAAAGAACAAGTAATTCTACCTCGGTGTTTGCACCTGAACCAACTCCCATTTTAATTCTAATATAATGATCTTGTTTAATATTAAGGATCATACTAGCTCCACAAAGACCTCTAATTTGAGCCCCATCAAAATAATCGACTAAACAAGAGCTATCAAACTGAGGATGAAGAAGCTTTCTTAGATTCACCTTTTCCTTAATAATATTAGATTCCAGAAATTGGCCAATAAATTTAAAATCAACCTGAGCAAACAAAGCTTGTTTCCCTTAAAAAATATACTTATTTCTTGCTTTCCAAACCTCCCACAAAACAAACAGAGGCAACTCTTTAAATTTGGACCTTTTACCAAACCACTGTAACATTAGCCTAAAAATTGAGACGATTCCAATTCTCCCTGAAGTTTAAAATAGTTTGGTTGAAGTTCCAGAGTCTGTTCACAAAAAGGCAGGAAACAAAAAGATGTGACACTGTCACAAAAACTTGGAAGCAAAGGACACAAACTCCTGGACCATTGAAACCTCTTCTCAATAAATTATCCCAGGTAAGAATTATGTTCTCCAAACATAACCAGATAAAACATTTGATTTTTGTTGGAATTTTCCAATTCCAAAGCTTAAAGGGTCACCATTTTGGAAAAAATTACAATTTTCATAAATAATGAAATCAGATACTCTTTTAGTTGAGATCCTTCCATTTGAACCCTCCCATTTCCATATAAGAGTATCTTGATTATTAGAAATTCTAATACAATCTTAATTAAGAGAGAAGACTTACCTATCCCATTCATCCACCAATAACCCATTAAGATTGAGATCTTGAGAATTGAGCCAAGCTGAACCAACATTGTCCAAGCGATTAGATTTATAAATCTGTGCTAAAACCTCATAATTCTAAGAATGAAGAACTACTATCAAATCGTTGGATAATTGGAAATTCTCTTTTAAGCCAACAATGGGATCTATTCCAGTATATGCCTAAATCCCATGACCAACATTCCACCTTAATCTCTTCTTTAGAATAAACAGTTTCCTGTATAAACCCTTCCAAATAGCAGAGGCTTTAGATTGAATCATAGGAGTATCACAAATGCATTGAACATGAAGACTCATCTTCAAATATTTCCTTCTTAAAAACTCAATCCAAATAATATCACTGAAAAGAGAATGCCACAACGTTTTAGCACCTAGAGCATCAACAAACCAAAAAACATTTTCCATCCCCCATCGTCCCCATTTCTTAGGAATAGAAATAGAATTCCAAGAGGTTAAATGAAACTTGAAGACATTTAAATTACCATCCCAAATAAAAATGAAACATTCTTTTCTAAATAACCTCCATCACCATCCTTAGAACCATTGCTAAAAACAACTATTAAACTGAAATGCTTTTAAGAATAGAGTTAGCAACACTAACCTTCCTCCTCAGGAAATAAACCTGTAAGACCAATTATTAATTCTTCTTTCAACTCTCTATATGAGCCATGCCCAGTCTTCGTTTTTATAAGTGTTGGGTTTCAAGAAAAACCCCAAATACTTATAACCATCCTTTATACGAGACATCTAACAAGGACAAATAGCTAAGATGTAATCGTGCTCTGATTCCACCTCATGGCTGGACGAAAAAGTGGATTTTTCCGCACTAACTTCCATAACCATCGTAGCACAAAAAAATATTAATGACCTCAGAATAAACCCTCCATTCATTAATTGAACCCCTTCCAAAAAGTAAAACATCATCAACGAACAACAAATGGGAAATATGTAAAAAGGAGAAAAATTAATACCCTAAATAAGGTTACATTTTTTCGAAGAGTTGATAACCGTAAGAAAAAGAAATCCTAAATAAGGTTACCTTTTTTCGCAGAGTTGGTAAGTAGACTTAAACCCTCGATAACCCTAAGAAAAAGATAGGAAAACAATGGACATCCCTGTCGCACTCCTCTATCACCTTTTAAAAAAACCCTGAAGGATGACCATTGACCTATACATCAAAGTTTGAGCTGGAAACACACCCCATTATCCAATTGGTAATATCAAAAAGCAAACGAGATTGAATAAAAACAGAGCGGAGAAAAGTCCAGTCCACTCTATTATAAGTGCTACTGAGATCCATTTTCAAAAGCTTTCAATTTCTTAGATGTTTCATGGAATGAAGACATTCATGAGCCGCCCCAATCACATCAAGAATCTGACGTTCTGAGAAAGCCAAATTGTTCTTTTGAAAGACCATTTTCAAAGAAAGGCTTAATTTTGTTTGAAAGAATATTTGTGATCAATTTATACACCAAATTACATACGAAAATAGGCCTATAATCAGAGAAAGAGATAGATCTATCCTTCTTGGGGATAATAGTAATAAAAGTAGAATTCAATTTATCGGAAACAAATCCATTCCTTCTAGACTCTTCTATAGTTAATAAAAGCTCCTTTCCCAATAGCTCAAAAAAGTGAAGGAAGAATTCCTTAGTCCCGCCATCAAGGCCAAGACTTTTACCTTTTGCAAACTGATTTAGAATTGCTTATACTTCAGCAATAGTCACAGCAGAATTAATTGGCAGATCATCTTCACGTTTGAAAATTCTTGGGTATTTTTCCACCACCTTCAATTGATCATCCAGATTAGCATTCTCTCCTTTACTATATATATCTTTAAAATACTCAATCGGCCCTTTCTCGAGCACCTTCTAATCCTTTAAAAAATATCATTCTTATCCTTTGGCTCCCAAATAGAATTATTAATGCGCCTCTGATTGGAATTTTTTTTAAAGAATTTTGTAATTTTGTCCCCACTCTATAACCAAATTGCACGACTCTTCAGTCGACAAGCTTCATCTTCTTGTAACAAAAGCTTTTTTTTTGTGGCTTCCAAGGATAACACTCTTTCTTTCCTAGCAACTGAAAATAAATCCTCAAAGTCATGTGCTAAGGAATTCAACTCCAACTTAATCTGTACAAGATCGGCTTGATTCTTGGATTTCTCCTCCTTCTCCCACCATATTACTTCAAACTTCAATTTTTGGAGCTTGAATAAAAGAGTTTGTGTAGCCGACCCAAACTCCACATATGAATATTGCTTCCATTTTGAACGAACCAAACTGCAAAAATCCTTATCATTAAGCCATGAGTGATTGAATTTAAAGGTATAGCTCACCTTTGATGCAACCAAATCAAAGTTCTAAAATAACAGGTTTATGATTAGATAATCCAGAAGACACTGACCATCTCCTGTACTTACCAAATTATTTGTTATATCGTCAGGTGATTAAATTTGTTACATCTTCAGGTGATTAAAAATCGATAAAGTCTTTTTGCAACCCCACCTTTACCCATCCAACCATTACTCCAAGTAGGAACTGAAACAGAAGGAAAAACATCAATGAGCTTTGAATCCTCAAAAGACTTCCTGGAAAAATCATCCATGGGATCTTCTAAACAACTGGATCCCGAAACTTCCAACAATGATAAAGTGAAGTTCAAGTCACCTGCAAGTATAAGAGAAGGGTCATTAAGACAAACCCTTCTGAAACATTTATCCCAGAAATCATGCCAATTATTATAAGGGTCATAAAATTTTTGAATTGAGATAGTTCTATCCAAACCTTTAATCCTCCCTTCCAACAGAATTCCCGCATCATTAATATAAGGAGAAATTTGAACCTTTAGGGAATTCCATGCTACTAAAAACTCCCCGGGACAAACCATTCCCATCTTGCCCACAACAATTGCAAGTAGGAAACAATTTAAGAAAGATTTCACAAGCATTGTCATGCCTTGAAGATCTTTTGTTTTATGAGGAATATGTGGAAGGGTCCTTGGTCAGTGAAGGTGCAGTGAATTTTTTGAGTAATCTGAAGATTTTTTTTTTTTGTGTCCTTAAGATCTTTTTTTAGAATTGTTGTCATGCATAGCATGAACCTTGTTTATCAATTTCATATTCTTGTATGACTGTAAGTTAACAGTTACTCCAACATGAATGATGATATATCTTGTATGACTGTAAGTACTCACCACTTTCTGAATGTCTTTCAGTTGACATCTCTGGCTTGGAGATGTGCTGAGCTATAATGTTCCTTTTTTCTTTGATTTCGGTGAAAAAAATCAGATATGTAAAACAAAACCACAACCAAAATTCAATATTGAACACACGACCAGAACACAATTAACATCACGTATTGCGAATTTTCTATCTTCAGTGAAGATGCAAGCAATTCTTTCTTGAATAATTAAATGAACTGTGAGCATATACCAAGAAAATATGATCAGTGAAAGAACATATACATATTTTTACAATAACATCAAGCTGGATCAGCTTAGCACTTTTTATGAATATTATTGCCAGCGATCATGCTCTACAACAGTCCCATCAGTCCTCGGCTGAGGATTCCTCACACAGGAAAACAGCATCGGCGTTGTTGTCACTGCAGTAGAGACATGGATGCTGAGAGTATTCTTCTTCATCCAACAATTTTCTGGTACCCAAAACCAATTCCCTGTTGCTGATGGGCTTCCCATGTTGTCCCAGAATTGTTTGAATAGCGTTACTGAATGCTCCATATGCTTTAGTAAGATCCCCTGTAGGGCAGGCGTCGTCAGATGTCTCGTCAGTTTGGCATCCGCTTAAGAGAATACCCATATCCGGATCTATACTCTGCTTCCCTGGCTGTAATTCATGATGTTCAAGGCCGCGGCCTTTTGTATAATCCGCTCCCATTTCTTGCAGGAAAGAGCAGTTATCTGTAACGAGCCTTTGAACTTTGGAGCTAGCTTTCTTGCCGAAAAGCTGAGATAGAGCGCTCTTAATTTTATGAGCCTCCATTTCTGCTTCTCCAGTTTTTTCTCTCAAGACGCGCAGTATTGATTCCAAGGGTAAGAACTTGCTCTTTCTCTTTGTTTCTAGATTTGTTAACGATCTTTTAGCTGTGGCAACATGAGGTCCAACTTGCTCTTTCTCTTTGTCAATTAAGCCTCCGCTGTGACACGAGTCTGAAACCATGGTGAAAGATGTCCCCAGAGGTACCATGTTCACCATTAACCGGAAGTCCTCATCTGCATGCCAAATATATATCATATGAATATAATTTCATAATAATCACAATGATTGAAGTGACCAAGTTAAGATATTCATGGGTATATAGAAATAGAACCTGTAAGCAGATTGAAATCGCATGGGACGATACACTCGTCATAGTCTGTGGAGTTCTGCAGTGGAAGGAGAGTGCCATGGCCGCTGTAGTGAAAGAAGAGGATGTCTCCGGGCTTGGCCTGCCGATGAATCATTGTGACCAGAGCCTTGCAAATGTTTTCGCCGGTAGGCTTTGTATACGACTCGTCTGTGTCGATAAGGAGATTAATATTTTCTTTGGCAAAGCCGAAGCGATGAATAAGGATGTCTTGCATCCTCAAAACGTCGTTGACACATCCGTAAAGTTCATTTTGTGTGTTGGGATAATTGCATCCCACCAACACAGCGTATTTCATGCTCTCGTTCTTGGCCATGCTTTTAATCTAATTCTGATCAATCAAGACTGCCAATTTATTGCTGGGGAGTTACAGTACTATGAGATGAGTAGATGAATGATATGAAAGAATCTGAATAATTTTGAATTCGAAAGAAACGGGAGATGTATTTATAATTTAAGGGGATGCAATATGCTTGCCTCTAAAGCAATCCTTGAAGAAGTGTAGTAGAAGGCAACCCTTAACTTTCACGACTCAGAGTCTTTATAAACTAAAAGAAGCATTAAACCGTCAAAACAGAGTAATCTTTAAGGTGCAAGATTCTGGAAGTGCAAGACTCTGGAACACCGCCCTGAAATGACAATCACATCTTATGAGTATTGTTATGTTATAAATGACGTGATGTATACACAGAACAGAAAACCACGCAAACCCAGAATGTCTTGTGTGTCGGAATCATCTTTCACAGAGTCATTCCTCGCTTGGATTGGACATGTACCTGCAATCAAGGCTCCTACTAAATTACTAAAAAAACTGAAAACAAAGGGACTTCCTGCTCCTGGATGAGTAGGCCACCATTCTGAATTAGAATAAGTTGCGCTTCTTCCACTGCATATTGTGTGATGCTTCAGTTTGCGTTTCCTTGTAGTTAATTGTATGCGTAAGTTGCTTTGGCCAACAAGAAAGCAGATTAAACTAACCAAAGAAATTTGGACGAAAGTCTTTGAAATTTGAACGACATAGACAGATTACACAGCGGCCTGGGTTGGCTGGGTAAGGGAAACATTGAAATGAAACGGTTTTGTGGACAACTTGAGAAAGAAAAACCAGCGGAAGGAAGTATAGAGACAAGTAAGTAGTAACGTGGAAAATGTTCCAACAAATCACCAACCAGGTATGAAGTTCATGAAACCATAAAGGATTAATGTCAACGGAAGTTCACAAAACTATGAACGATTCATGTCAACGGAGTAACACTAGGGAGTCGGCAATCTAAAATTATGTTAACGTGTCATTGATATAGTCATAAAGTGGGGAATGTTGATACAGTTGTACAATATATTTAGTTTTTATAAATTAATTGTAAATTTTATATATGTAGGAATGATGATTTCTGTTTATAAAAGTCAATTATAATTAATTATAGTTTAAAACTTAACCTACAATCCCAATGGAATGTACCATAAAACATTGTCTGAGTTTCATCATGGTAGGTCCAATCTCTTGGATTCATCATGCTGACGCAGGATGGTTCACCCAAATCATAGAGCGCCGCGCGCCGTATGTTTGTAAAGTTAGTTAAGGAGTTGTTTGTACAGTTAGTTAAGGAGTTGTCTAATCAGGTGACTCTTTGACCTCTTTTTTTTTTTCTTAGTTTTTATCATTGTTTTTGCGATGAATTTTGAATGGAATTTTCAAAACTTTTAAAAACATTGTTAGAATCTTACAGAGTGTGGGTATTTAGGTATTTTTTGTCATTTGATTTCATTTTTGAGCTCTCAACAAACAACCTAAATTACATATGGGCATTAATATTCGCCGAGTTGGGGTTAGTGATGGAATTTAAAGTGCAAAATAGTTGTTATGGGGCATTTTGACTGTCACTTTAATTTTTTTTGTTAACGGTCATTTATGAAGGGTAATAAAATTTACAGTAAACTTTATAAAGCTTCATTATGCTATTTTTTAGATTATTAGTAGCATTAATATATTTATCTTATATAAAACTATACTTTCTAAGTTGCAAGTTCCAAACCATACATTTATTAAAAATTAGAAATATCTATTAAATTAGAATTATCTTTTTATTTGCAAGTTGCATTGATTTTTCCTAAAAACATAAAAAGTCAGTTAACTTAATGACTTTTTGCATTATTTTATTGTTTCTATTTTTTTCTTTATTGCAATGACCATCTACACTTTACTATATTTTGACATTATATTTTATAATTTGTTTAGATTTAGAGATTTTCTTGAAACCTATGATTAGATTTAAAGATTTTCGTGAAATCTATGATTTTGAAGAATTGTTATACAGTATGTTGTATTTTTTAATAATTTTAAATAACATCAATAATGTATGTGTAACTTTTGAATTTAGTGATTTATCATATAATTTGGACAATTTTTTAATAATTTTAAAATAATATCAATAATGTATGTGTGGCATTTGTATTTAGTGATTTATTTAGGCAATTATATAGTTTCAATTCAAATACTATTGATTAATTCTCTAAAAATCCCATTTAAATTGAAATAAATATCTCTTATGGTTCAATTTCAGTGATATATTCAAAATTTTAATGAATACAAGTATTAAATAAGGGTATTGCGAAAAAAAAGGGACATACATATATATTTTGTCTTTTGTCTCTATAAATCAAATCTTATTTTATTATGTATTTTTTTATAAAATAAAAAATCTGTACATTATTTGGTGTGATTGTTAAAAAACAAAATTAAAAAAAGAAAAACATGCATAGCTCTATTTTATCTTTATAAATCAAATTTTATTTTATTATGTATTTTTTTATAAATAAAAAACTATTTATATCATTCGTTGTTATTGTTGAAGTGAATTTTTTTTACATTAGTTGAAGGAAAATTTTAAACAAAACATTTTACAAAAAATAATATTAAAACTCAAAACATAATATATATATATATAAAATGAAAACCAAATCCCAACATTGGTTGGGATGAGTGTCATCGATACCTTCCAATATTTGAAAATTTTTACATAGTTGCTTGCTAATAATGTTGGGTTAAAAGGTATTTTAAAAATATCATTTTCCTATTTATTTTAGTTTCAAAGGATGGTCAGTGAATAAAGTAAATTAAAACCCCTTAGTGAGCTACTTAGTGAGCCATGTTAATCCCTACCCATAGAATATTGGTGGAGGGTAGTTAATGTTGTTCTCGTGTTTTTCTCTCGAAGAAGGGGTGACGGCCATAATTCAATTGAATTATAGGGTGGGATTGTATGCTTGTCTACTTATATTGATAGATGTTTGCCACGAGTTTTGTTTGTTGTCGTCTAGATTTATTTTGCTTGTTGCGAGTGTAGGGTTGATTGCTATTGGTGGTGTTAATGAGGCCTCACTTCAAGGGGTGAGCCTCGGAGTAGGGAGGAGGGTTTTATTTCATCTAGTTGTTGTTTTGTTGAGTGCAATTTTGGTGTTTTTTTAGGGGTGTTTTGTTAAGTTTTTTATTTGGGCCGGTTTTTAGTTAGTGGTATTTGTGAGTTTTTTTGTGTTTCATGTGTTGTCTCGATATTGTTTTGTCTTTTGGCTTGTGTTTAAGGCTAGCTTTTGTGAGAAAATACATGTTGTGTTGTTTTGTGTTAATGGTTCTCTTTTTTGGCTAGTAGTTGGTGTCTTAATCTTTCGAAAGTGTTGATGGTGGTCGCTCCAGAGAGGTTTATTCTTCTTTTAATTTTTTCTATGTTTTTTTACTGCTACTTTGCCAGGTATGAGCATGGCTTTCTCCAGGATTTGGTATCTGTGCTTAAAAAAAATGGGTTTGCTCCTTTCTTGTTTGAAGAAAAATACCAATTTTTTATAGCATTTTCATATACTATATTTCATGTATTTGTTGTGTTTGTTTGTTGTATCTATTATTTTGGGTTTATGGTCAGGGAGGCGAGCTCTTTGTTGTTGTAAATTTAGCTTTTCATTGAATTAGGCAGTTGGGTTTGCATTTTATCTCAGAACATGAGGAACATTTAAAAATCATTTTACAAGTATCAAGGTAACCTCAGTTTTACACAAAGTTCAGTAAGTGTGACTTCTTTAAAGATAGAATACAATACTTGGGTCACGTAATAACTAGAGATGGGATCTCGGTTGATCCAGATAAGATAACAACAATTGAAAAATGGCCGGTCCCAAAAGATGTGACTGATGTGCGGTCATTCATGGGAATCACCGGATATTATCAAAGATTCATTGAGGGTTTCTCAAGGATCACAAATCCAATAACTTCCCTACAGAAGAAAGGAAAGAAGTTTGTGTGGGATTAAAAATGTGAAGAGAGTTTTAAGAAACTAAAAGAGTTATTAACTACTGCACCAATTTTAAGAATTGCGGATCCTAACAAGGATTTTATTGTATGTACCGATGCATGCAACAATGACCTTGGTGGGGTCTTAACTCAAGAAGGACACATAATAACATACAAGTCTAGGAAACTTAAAATTCATGAGAAAAATTACGCTACTTATGATCTAGAATTGGCGGCCGTGATACATGCTTTAAAGATGTGACGCCATCACTTGATGGAAAGAAAATTTATGTTAATGACGGATAATAAAGGTTTAAAGTATTTGTTCGATCAACCAAATTTAAACGCAAGGCAAGCTAGGTGGCTAGCTTTCCTTAGCGAGTATGATTTCGAGATCCAACATATCAAGGGAAAAGACACTAAAGTAGCTAATGCCTTGAGTAGAAATTCAAGATTGAATTTTATGGCAACAATCAGTACTTATAAAATAGATTTAAAATATCAGTTCGAAGGAGGAATAAAATCATATGAAAATTATCAAAAATTACAAGCTAAAGTGGCATAAAATGTAACTGAAAGTTTAAGTACAGGATTCAGTCTAAATAAAAAAGGGTTAATACTTTATAAAAATAGGTTGTATATACCTAATGTACCTAAAGTTAAGTTGCTGATTTTAAATGAAATACATAAGACTCCCTACTCGGGACACTCTCGTTATCGAAAGACAATAACTATGTTACGGAAATATTATTTTTGGCCGAATATGAAGAATGAGTTGGCAGAATATATTGCTAGATGTTTTGAATGTCAACAGGTTAAGATTGAACATCAGCATCCAGCTGGTTTATTACAGTCGTTACCAATTCTTAGCTGGAAATGGGAAATAATAAGTCTTGATTTTATTACAGGTTTTCCTAGAAATCATAATCAAAATGATTCAATAATGGTATTTGTTGACAAACTCAGTAAAGGAGCCCATTTTATACCAATAAAGACCACTCATAAGGCTGCTAATATTGCTGAAATATTAATGAAACAAATATTTCGTTTACATGGAATTCCAAAAGTTATAATTTCTGACAGGGACCCTAAATTCACGGGAAACTTCTGGAATCTTTATTCAAAGGTTTAAATACTACTTTAAATTTCAGTACATCTTTTCAGCCGCGGACGGATGGAAAAATTGAAAGGGTAAATCAAATCTTGGAAGATATGCTAAGGATGTATGTTAGAGAACAGAAAAGCAACTTGGGAGGGCTATTTACACTTGGTTGAGTTTGCATATAACAACCACTACCAAGCTTCAGCAAAACTCAGCCCATTTGAAATTATGTATGGCAGAAAATGCAATACTCCCATCTCATGGAGTAACCTGGTTGATAGGTTAGTACTAGGACCTGACTTATTAAAGGAGATGGAATTAATCATGAAGTAGGTACAAGGTAATTTGAAGGTTGCACAAGACAGACAGAAGAGTCAAGCAGATCTTAAACGAATGCAGAAAGAGTTCCAGGTGGGTGAAATGTTTTCATAAAGGTAAAACCTAAAAAGAGTTCTTTAAAGTTAGGAATTTGTGCTAAGTTAGCACTCAGATACAGTGGGCCTTTTGAAATATTGTCCAGAATTGGCCAGTAGCATACCAACTGGCTTTACCACCGAATCTTAAAGTTTATAATGTTTTTCATATTTCTATTTTAAAAAGATACGTACCTGATGCTACTCATTATAAATTAGAATGATGTGCAGGTGGAAGCTGAAGGAGATTTTCTGGTGGAACCGGATTGTATCATCGACAAGAGGGAGATGTTTCTTCGGAATCGCACCATTGGACATGTGAAGGTGCAATGGAAGCAACTTAGTCCAGAAGAAGCAACCTGAAAATTGGAGAGTCATATGTGGGCAGCATATCCAATTTTGTTCTAGGGTAGCTTTGAGGATGATGAATAAAGTAACATCGAGGACAATGTTAGGCTTAAGGGGGGTGCACGTCACGTACCCCAATTGCAATAACATTTTATTTTAAGAAGACATTCTATTTTATTTTTATTGTAATTTTTATGATTATTGACCAAGTCGGGCCAAGGATGATTGAAATTAATTATGTTGAATATTTTATTGGTTAATAAATAAAAAATGAGACAAATAGCCTAAGGAGGTTGTTGAATGAGTGTCCACTAGCCCACTAGGTGGAATAGACTAGGGTGAGAACAAATTGACACATGGCAACATCCTCAGCCACTTCAAGCTGTTGCAGGGGGAAACTTCCCTAATTTTGTGGTCATGTTCCCCAAGAAAGTGGAACAAGAGCAGGTGGCTTATTAAGTGAAATACTGACCAAAAAGACCTAGGCATGCATATATCTACCCATCGAATTCAACAGGAGGCTGTTCAAGGATTACCTTGTGAAAATTCTGAAGTTGAGGATTGTGCACAAGAGATTCGATGAGGGGAAAGGTAGAAGTAGTTTTTGACTGATTAAGACTGTTTTTTAGAACTAGTGCAGCTTGTTAGCTGAGTTCTTTACTGTTGATGACATAAGTACTGCTGTTGAATACTTCTATGAAGTTGCAGGGGTATGTAATTCCATCATTCACACAATGATTTCAACCAGGTGGACCAGTGGACAGGCTTGGGGGTCCTAAGACAAGCAGTTAGCTATCTTCAGGAAAGGTTGGCTGGAACAGGCTCCTTGGGATGTTTGTCTCCTCTACAAGTTATCAGGTTCCAATGTGTTATTTTATTTATTTTATGCAAGTAAACAAACTAGAATGAAATAGGTTATGATTAGATGTACTGTTGTTACTTGGATAAATTGTTTCTGCATTTAGAACTGTTAGGTCTGTTTTTATTCCTAGGAAATTTACTTGTTAAAGGTTTATCTGAATAAATGAACCTAGGGTTAGAATTATTTGATTAATGAATGAAATCCCTTTCTGTATTTTTCCATTCATCCTGAGATGAAGTACTCTAGTACATAAAGTGTTAAGAGATAAATAAGAAATGATTTATATATGGACTAAGATTATTTTTGAAACTACTTAATTCTGGAAATTTTTTACTGTGCAGTCAGCTATTTTATCTTAAATGATTCTTTTTTCCACGAATTAAACTTTTATGCACAAAATCTCTAGAATGCTAAGAAGAGTCTTTTATGATAAAACTGTGGTTACACAGACAGTAAACTGTGTATAGGATAGTATAATATATTAATAATTACTAAAATACAAACAAAATAGTTTTTATTAGTAAAGTAAACATTTTTTTTAATTAGTACTTTTATTCCTAAAATCGTAAACAAATAATCTAGTTATATTACAAGAAGTAATGCAAGGTTTAAGCCCAAACTGTTTCTCTTAAACTCAATTTCAGTCAGTTCATAAAAGACAGTCATTAGACTAAAGCTATAATACTTACTGTATTATAGTATTTAATTTAAATGTTTAAGTAATAAAGGCTTTAAAACAATCAGTATGATACTAATATTGGTTAAGATTGTAACCATTCTCTAAACCCTATTATTTTTCTTTAATAAAAACCCTTTTATCTATTTAAAGGACCTATTTTAAAACTAAAAGAGTTTTCCACTTTTAATAACTAACTAAAAATAAACAAACCCTAGAACAGTTTGATATTATCAACCTCTATTCTTTTTGAGCTGTAATGTTTTTATAAAACCCCAAGGGTTAAAAACAAAATGGCCATACAGCCTCTTCCTCCATCTATACAGAACAAAGTTATCAACTATTACGGAAAAACAAAAAACCACAACAAGCATGTAAATGACCGTAAGCACCACTGGTTTCTTCACGGCAAACCAATAACGAAAGGCACCCCCAAGGTGAGAACCGAGGCTTATCGAGCATGTGGAGCTCTTGCCCTTTCACGTTCTTGGTAAACACTTTCACTCAGTGACAATGGGTGCTGCCAAACCCCTTCACATGTAGTTAAGCTTTATGTGTTAAAAATTTTAGAACTTAGCCTTAAAAAAAAATGTAAACGATTGCTGAGAAGGGGTGTCGAGACTTACCATTTTTTTTTACACATAACTCGTTGAAAACGGTGTGGAAAATCCAGTCTTCTACCCGTGAGTACTACGACCGAGCTCAAGACAACGTAATAGCATTTGAACCAACTGTGAACCACTGAGTGCTTTGAGAAGACAAGAGAACCATGACGTTGGTGTAAGCTCACGGTTTTAGTAGAGAACCAGAGCCTCCAACTCCTCAAAACACCACTAGGTTTAGGTTACAAACCCAAAAATGCCGAAGGCCTATCGACCACTCCTTCCTCGCCAAAGAGCTAAAATGATAAAATGAAATCGAACAACAGTTAGAGTAAATGTTTTTGGTTTTTTGCTTTAAGCTGACACCAGAACCCTTCTACCAAAGAATAGATTATACATGGACTCCACTAAATTTCCAATTTATATGCCTTGATATAGTTTGGATTGGCATTTTATCCCTGCATAGATTTGTAAACTTAATGCTTTACATGGTAAAAATATTTTAACAAAACTATAATATAATAGAGTTAAGAGCTGGGTAAAGTTTTGTTAAGTATGTTATAATGTATAGTATTAATTCTATGAAATTGAATATGCATAGGAAGAGGGTAAGCATTATACATCATCCATATATACTTAGTAAGGTTTAAACTAGATCATAGTTCCATGCATGGATTGCATGTCAAGATAGAGTATTTTATCATACATTATTTATATATGTGTCTAGTTAGTTGTCTATGTTGAACTTAGTTTCTAACTAGTTTTTTTCTACTCATGTTAACCTTTTATGCTAGGTAAGCTTTAGGATTTACATGATAAAAACCTTAGTCAGAAGAAAACAATGTGGATGTAACCCAGTATTACATCAATTTAAAGCATGATAATAATTACACACAGTCAAACATATAAGAATAAATGATCTTCACTACCTTTCCCTTTCACCTTGGTAGGGCAGAATTTTCTTCCTAACTTAATTTTATAGTCTTCAGAGCTTTAGCATTCTACCTCGTAACTTGGAAGAAATTTTACCTGTAAGACCTGTGTAAGCATCATCTTTTGCATTAGCTTTGAGAAAGCTAAGTAAGCCTCAGGCCAACCTCAAGCCCCTTCAGTAAGACAAGAAAACAACTATCATAATCATGCACATGCTGTAAATTAAACAATCAAACTGAATTCATTAAGTCTCTAACTCTTTAACTTTTAACACTAAGAGAAATCAACAATAGAATGAATGTTGTTAGTAGCAAATGTGTTTTAAGTTAGTAAATAATTCTGTAGTCTCTAGTTTTAGTTAGTCAAGAATGTTAACTGTTAAGTTTCTCTTATTGTCATATCTTGAAATCTACATAAAGATAGTTGTTAAACTAACATTGTTAGGCTATGACTTAGCATTTAATGTCACAATTTTTTTTAAATTTTTGTGATTTTTAGAGTGTTACATACAATGTATATAATTTTATGAATTAATTACAAAATTACAATTTTACAAGATTATAATTAAATTCTAAACAATTTAACATATATATATATNTTAAATTCTAAATAATTTAACATGTATTTATATAAAAATTATGAACTAGAACACTATGAAATTGAACATATGAATATGCAATATGAAATTATACAATTTACATACAATTATGAATACATATATATGAATTCATACATACACATACAATGTATATAAGTTTATGAATTAATTACAAAATTATAATTAAATTCAAACGCTAAATAATAAAATTGCTTTGGTCACTTTTGAAAAACAATAATTAATTGTATATTGCGAATAAATTAACAAAAAAATATGTAGACCACAGTGCATTTTGTGTAGATCATGCTCATATATATATATTTTTAAATGATTAATGTAAGATTGAATTATTAGGGTTGGAAACGAGCCAGTTATCAACTTCTTCAAATTTTTAAGGTCACACAATTCATTAAATGCAAAATTTCACACATTAAATGACATCATGATATTTAAAAAGAAAATATCATTGGGAAGCTAACACAATATTCTACAATTTGGTTTTTTAGTACAAGTTGAAATTCACATGGAATATATGTGTTTTGAGGGCTTCTATCTAGCACATGAGTAAAAAATTAGGTTTTCATCACCAAATTTGGAAAAAAAGTGTTACCCACCTTCATGGAGTCACCCTGTTACAAATATTGATATGGCCACTATATTCCTCTTGTAGGTTAACTTTTTCCTATTAAGGGATTATGTGATAGCCAAGGCCCTACACATTGCCCATGAGCCATAGAGGAAAATATTGGTGTAAGGATTTGTCTTTTTGCATTGGATTGTTAAATGGGAAATGAGAACCACACTTAGCATCCCAAATATTTAAATGAGAACCATATCCCTCTCACATGCAAAACTATGGTGGCTCGAGGCCCCACACATCACCCATGAGCCTCAAGGACAAATGTTATGGCGAAACAACCTATATCATGGCTCCAAACCATGTCTTAGGCACTAAAACTAACCTCTGATGTGGAAAACCTCAAAATCACCACCATAGTGCACTCAAGGGATGATATTTACTACTAATTTCCTATGTGGTTGTTGTGGTTTCATGCATGACCCATGAGCTTCGCATAAAAATGTTATGGCACAAGACCTTGACTTTCAAACCTAAAACATTTCATGATTATGAAGACTAGCTATGGTTTGCTAAATATTGAAAGAAACACCACATCTCACTCATATTCCAAAGATTTCCTTTGTAGAACTTGTGTGGTGGTCCAAGGCCCCATGTATGGACCATGAGATCCAAAGACAAATATCATGGGTCAATGACTTGTATTTTTGTATCAACCCTAGCTTGGACACCAAGAAGCATCCCCATCCTCGGATCATATATCGTTGACATGATGAAGATTCCATTTGTAAGGTCTGTGTGGTGGTGGAACATTGAAGGAGTGGTTAAATTTTTTATGAAAGTGTTAAAACCAATTAAGATGCCATTAAAGGTGTAATCCAAAAATAATAACACTAATAATAAGAGGTCATTTGATAAATACTTATGCAAATACAATGGACCATTACGATTCCCTTGACCATTGCATAACATGCATCTAAATAGAAAATATCTAGTCTACATGTCAGATATGGTCATCATTTTGAAAACTATGGTTCACAGAGTTGATAAAAATTTCTTATATCCCCTAAATTGCAAGCTTTAGATGTATTAAATTATTATTTTAAGTATGAGATTGATAGAAATAACATTTTTATATGCTAGATATATCCTTCAACTATTCCCTTTGGAAAATCATCAAATGGTTTCTTGATGCATAGGTTGTAGGTTCGAGACTGTTGGATTGAATGATCAATTCCAAGAAAAATAGACAAAGTGACCCTATAATTAACAGTAGGTGATAATGTCAATGATATGTTTCTAAATTGGTTGTATCTCTTTAGCTAGTAGTCAAATATCTCTCGAGTCTTTTCTAGTAGTTAATTGTTTAGAGTTGCTTCTTTTAGAGAAGAAGCAACTCTAAAGCATGCCCCACCAAACTAGATACTCACACTATGGAACAACTCATACATGCATACAACATCCACCACAATTTGTAAAGTCATTGTGTTATATAAGTGCTTTCTATATCCCACATGGTCTAGATGTGATAAAACCAACATAGATCCATATTAACTCGTGATGTAGCACGTACCATACGGAATAATTCAAAATTGTAATAGTTAATGTTATTTTAAATCATTTTCATAAAAAAGAATGTAAATTGAGTCAAAATGAGTAGTGAACTCCCTAAGAAAAAAAGACCTTCCATATAAAGTTGGGTACCCATAAAACTCTATATATTTAAAGTATAATGAAAAACAAAACATCTTAACAATTGCAATTGAAGGTGCAATAAGTACACCCTTGTGACATGAAGACGGTGAAATGCTTTATTTTTAAATTTCATTGGGGTTTGGAATAATGTGAAACGTAGACATTCAAAATTCACATCCGCTTGGAATTTCAAAGGGAAATCTTCATTTTTTGTTGTTAGCGAAGCAGTTTTTGAATAAAAGCAATGAGCAATGAGAAATGAGCAAGATTTGTCCATTTGGGGAGAAGCTAGGAATGATATAATGAAGAGATGGCCATTTTTTTAAAGCAAGTACCCACAAGGGATTTGAACCTGTGACCATCTTCTCATCTCAATTACTCATTACCAATTGATCTAACCCTTGTGGGTGATGAGATGGCCAATTAAGTTATTGTAGCATAATAGTTTGGGTGAGATCATTATTCATGGGCATCTTTTTCATCATTAACAATATCATAGGTTGTCATTGACACCTATATGTTTAGTGGTTGGCTCACAAATGGAAGGGGACACATATGTCAAAAAAATGTTTCAATATGAGAGGAGATTTGTAGATCATTTTTAAATTGTGACGCGGAAGATGACTATCCCATAGGCTCACTAACATTCGTTCATAGCAATTGTGAATAGTAACCCTAATCATTCCATTATTTTGATTTCTATCATCATCAGTCTCAACTAAAACATGTATAAAGTGCACTAGGGGGTTTGCATTTTTTTTCTTGTAAGTGGAGAAAATACGTTGGATTATAGGAGAAAACAATCTTATATTGACTTACCAAACAATTTTTTTTTAAATTTCATTACATGTTCATTAATAATGGACACTATCATTAAATATCCACTAATAATCATGTTAAACAATTGTCTTGCATTCATAGATGTCATCATGGTATGGTAGTTTTTGCTCTTCCTTGGGTTGTTTCCTTATCGAATATAAGAATAATCCATTAGTGCCCTTACATAAGGGACAAATCAAATGATTTTCCTTAATTTTTTCTATCTCATAACCATTATGCAATATATACCTAAACAATGCTTCATTTGTTATTTATACTATTTCCCTTTATTTTATACCCTTCAATAGGTTTAAATTGCCTTTTATTTTGCAAATGCTTAACAAAAAGAATAAGTTATGAATTACACTAAAAATAAAAATTCAATAAATTAGTAATATTTTAGTTCCCATTTAACACCAATATATTATCCAACCTAAATGCTAATGTATAAACAATATAAAAACATTCTATTTGAAAAACATTAACATAAAAACATTGTATTAAAAAAATCTAAACAATTTAAAGTTAAATAGTTAGATTTTATTTAAAAAAAATTAAAATGGTAAAACTATAATTAAATAGATTTATTTATATTAATTGGATTGAGGTATTTTCCACCGACTTTATTCTTAAATTAACCAAGAGCTTTGTATTTTTTAAAATATTTCTAAGTAACCAAGTTTTTGGTTTGACAATGTAGCCATCAAATTCCACCATATTTGGTTTTCTTCCTTTAAAAAATTAATATAGGTTGTAAATGAATGAAATAATTGGCGGGAAGCAAGATGCTTCATGTTCATACACTAGACATATTTTATAGCCTTGCAAGCCGAAGGGTTTCGAGGTGCAAGTTGCTCATTTGGAAATCATGAATCACAGGCCAAACCCAACAAAATTGTGGGCTATGGAGGAGTGGATTCTACTTCAAAAGTAATCCAGGAGATCCATAATTTATCGATAGTGAGAGATCATGGAACATGGCCATTCTCCACAATAGGGTTATTCAGATACTAGAACGATAGGTCAGTTGGAGGAGTACATCTCCACAACCTTTTTTCTGTCTAGAGGTATGAAAATCGGCTTGGATTTTTATTGCATATTTTAAATTCCATGCAATAAAACATGATAGATTGGAGTCAGTGTTATTAGATTCTTATTCACTAATTTTTGTCTAAACAGAAGTGCAAGAAAATTATCCAAAATTGACGCTACTAAAGCATGAACAAATGCTCTTCACCTTAGAAGCACTCATAGAAGCAACAAATAATTTTGCTGAAAAAAAGAAGCTTGGAGAGCGAGGATTTTGTCCTGAGTACAAGGTATGTATCTATCTACTATTGTTATTATGTTATTATGTTATTAAGTTTAACCCATGAAATTGCATGACTGCCATTATCTTTCATATAGAAGAAAATGAAGAGGGTTTTTTCGATGGATTGTTTATGGGGTTGTTTCTTTCAGGGAATAACCAGAGATAGAACTGAAATAGTTGCCCCTCCCTAGTGAAACTAACCCTTGGCATATAGAGGTTTGGGTCGTTCTTCGTATGTTGTAATATTTTTAAGGTAAATACAAGAGAACATAGACCTTTTTGGAGGGGAAATGTTGCAGTTAAATATGTTTTGGAAGGCCATTACCGCGAAGTGAACTAGCTTGCCATTCATCCCAATTTACTGATTTTGTTAGGAAGAGATGATCGACAAGTGAAGATGCGGAGTGCAAAGAAAAAATGGTATGTTGATTACATTACTAATGTTGTGTCCATTTTATTAGAGATGCAGTTGCTTTTGTTTTTTTTTTCTTAATTCATTTTCCCTGTGGAGCATCTCAATTTATGAATAATATCTGAGTTTTCTACCCAAGACAGTACATGCCCAGATTCATGCCAACAATTATGATGATATCATGATAGTAATAGTTGTTGTGTTTCTTATTCATGGTATTTATACATATTTTGGATACAAATATGAACCTAAATACATTGATATATAGAAAAATAGTTAGTGAGGTAGAGAGGAGATGAGCTAAGAAATGGTGCAGTCCAGTACTGTAACAGTTTGAACTTTGTACAATGGTTTCCTAATGTCATAGGTTATATCCGGCGTTGTTGTAATGAAAAATATGATTAGTCCCCTATTCAGCGTGTTGCTATGATGATTTTTATATGATGTGTTGTTTTCTTGTTACCATTATGATAACACAGAGTTATCGGTAAATACATTCAATTGAAACTAACCCTTTCCATCTAGAAGTTTGGGCCATTATGCGTGTGTTGTGATATTTTAAGGTAAATACAAGCAAACACAGACCTTTTTGGAGGGGGAAATGTTGCGGTTAAATATGTTTTGGAAGGCCATTACCGCGAAGTGAACTGGCCTTCCGTTCATCCCAATTTACTGATTATGTTAGGAAGAGATGATCAACAAGTGAAGATGCGGAGTGCGGAGAACAAAGGGTATGTTGATTGCATTACTCATGCTATATCTATTTTGTTAGAGATGGAGTTGCTTTTTCTTTTTTTCTAAATTCATTTTCCCCGTACAGTACATGCCCAGATTGATGCCAACAATTCTGATGATATCATGATAGTAATAGTTGTTATGTTTCTTATTCATGGTAGTTATACATATTTTAGATACAAATGTGAACCTAAATACATTGATATATATATATATATATATATCGTTAGTGAGATAGAGAGGAGATGAGCTAAGAAATGGTGCAGTACAGTACTATAAAAGTTTGAACTTTGTACACTAGATGCCTAGTGTCATAGGCTATAGTTGGCATTGTTGTAATGCAAAAGATGATTATTCCTCTATTCGGCATGTTGCTATGATGATTTTGATATGATGTGTTGTTTTCTTGTTACCATTATGATAGCATAGAGTTATCGATAAATACATACAATTCAAGAATCTGTTGCCACATTGAATGTAGTCACCATGTAAAGAAAACTTTTTCCCCTCTTTCTATAGGCGTGTTTTGTTGTTGTCTATCTATATTAGGTATATCTATTATGTATAATCGTGGAAATTGATAAGAAAAACTGGAGGATGACATGTGATCCATTCTTGTTTGCTTTAAGGGCCTTCCCTTCTTTTGTGTTCATGATATTTCTTGTAGTGATTTCTAGGCTTAATCAGTCTCAACTCTGAACTAAATTAATGTGTTTAATTTTTTTCTTGAAAGAATCACAAGATGCTTACATTAGATGAAGCAAATTGCTTAAGAAATTTGTTGTTTGCTTGTTGGAGGATGATACATGACCCCTACTTGCTGCTTTTAGGGCCTTCCGAGCGTTGAATGTATTCTGCATATCTAGAATTAGTGGAGTGATTTAAGAGTAATCGGCATCACCTGCAAACTTAGATTGCAATACCAAGTTATTGGTACTAATTTATTAGGTTTTCTAACATATTTCTCTCAACAAGAATTTAATTTTTGTGCATATTTCACTTGACTAAAATCCAAGAGTGCTGAGAATTTGGTGACTGCTCGAGATCCGAGCTCCCCTTGTTTTCAAAAACCATTACTCTTCTTTTTTGTGGGGTAGATATTCTCACTTATTCCCTTATATTCTGACTTATTTCCTTATTTTATCCATGTCATTACTTTTCCTTCCGGTGGTAAGCCTTTTCTGAAATGATTTTTGAAGCGGGAAAATGCTCAGGCTTGAGAGCTCAATCAAGTGCCCCCACCTAAAGTCAGGACTGTCCAAATTGAAGTCTATCACGAGTGAATTCACAATTGAACTCTCTCTTTTCAGTTTTGATTCTAGTAACTAAAACCAGGACAAGGAAATTTGGGGAAAATGGAAAAGTTCAACGTAGAGATAGAGAAAGTGTATCAAATGTTAAAGCGAGCGTGACATTCTACGTCGGCCCTAACAAATTTATGAACATCAGAAAACATGGTAGCCCAGCAGCAGTACCCAAATGTTCTAATTTTAGTATGAAGTTGTAACCCTTGCTACAAAATGACCTCCGTAGATCCCTTAGTGCATGTCCTGGATCAGATATCCAGCCTCATCTTCCATCATGCATTTGAGTTTTAGTCCCTTAGTATTTCTCTAGTGAAAAAATGTTGTTATTCTATTTTTACCCATGCATTCCATTTTTGTGCAAAAGGGGTGGTAAGTTAGAGCCTTATGTTCTTATCTAGCATCTTTTTTAAAAGTTTCTAAATATATATTACTTAACCATGCATGTAGGTATGTGGATATCCAATGTTTGGTCTGGGAAAGGACTCCCTTAGGTGCAGAGATGAGATTTATATCCTAGCAAATGAAAATCATCAATGGGATTCTATGCTAATGATAGTTAGACAGTTGATCCTTGTCCGTGTTCTCTTTTGTTTGATTCTGAATGATTCTAGTAATGCATTGAATCTCGATGGTAAGTGGTCCTTTTTTGGACCCATCGAATTATAATTTTTCCTTTGATATCGTTTATTTGGACCCAAGATAACTTATTTAAAATTTTCAGGTGAAGTGTTACTTACTTTCAAGTCACAAATCATTGATTCCAATGGTATTCTTAATCAATGGAAAAAATAGGATCCAGATCCATGTGGTTGGAAAGGTGTTACTTGCGATCTCCTGACCAAGTAGGTTATTTAATTGTGAGCTTGTCTAATTTATTACCATACCTTATGCTTGTTACTGTTGTGTTTTGATTCTATCCTTGCATTGAATTTGTTGAGAATATATGCCGAGTATCTAGGTTAAGAGAGATTTTTTTTTCTTTAATAGTGACATGAGAACATAGATGACATGTCTACTTTTGTTCTACTATATTTTCAGGACTCTTCCTTATCACAAACTTCGTGGTTCTATATCACCTGAAATGGGAAATTTGAGTCACTTACAAAGATTGTATTCCCTCTCCTAGCTATGTATAGCTTTGTTTCGGAACTATTTCGAATTGCATTACAGTCTGGCCTTACTTAGTAACGAATTAATTTATCATTGGTTTCTAGGTTGCTTGATATTTATAACAGGTTTTAGTTGTTTTTATGTGGACAAGCTTTATTAATTATATGTTGACAAATAGTTGACATTTTTTTGTAATTCATATATTATTATTTTCAGAGTGTTGCACGATAACATTTTTTATGGAATCATTCTTCTAGAATTGGGAAAGTGCACACATCTAAGAGATTTTTAAGTATCTTCTTTTAAATATTCATCATGTGCTATTAATGGAATTACTCTAAGTATTTCATTTAAATTTTCAGTTTATGCTGCTAATAGAATTAATTATACAATTTGATGTTTCAGAAGGCTCTTTCCTGGGACCAAGATATGTTTCTTTCTGCAAGGGATATGTTTCCTTCTTCCTCAGATCCAATTAGGATATGTATCGTATTTGTGGATCGGCGGATCATATACACTGGGGTGTTGGATCCGGTAACACAACATTGAAGTCTTTGAATTTTTAAAATGATCTTTTAACTGATATACATGAGGTTATTTGATATTCTATCATTTGAAATTGCTTTAATGGAATACATGTGTGATCTTGGGAAGTCTTCATGTTCTTCTTTTATTAAGCATTGTACGCTTATTCCAACATTTCATTAATTGGTGGGAACTGGGAACAAATACTCCTAATTCACTAAAGTGACTTGTTTAAGAATTTAGAACATGAAATAGGGGAAATTTTCTAGGTTCATATATATATATATATATATATTTCCTGAAATTTCCCATTTTGGGCATATTTTATACTGTAATACACATAATTATTGGATGTTTTTTTATCTTGTTAAAAATAAGAGCATATAGAATAATTTCAAGATTGCTTTTGCTTCCACATCAGCAAACATTTTATAGATGAAAGAGTTTTTTTTTATTGTACTCATTCATGATAGTTTTGGGTGGGTTATAGTGGAGATAGTAGACATAGTTTTATGCCCCTGAAATACTTGCATTTATTTTTTATCTTAAGGAGACAGAGAGCTTCTTGTAACCAAGTATATCTGGTGATTAAGTTGTTAAGCTCAATTGAAACTCTAACTAAATTTCTTTCCACCATTCCTGCAGAGCAAGACGAACACACCTGCTGCACAAGGAAAAAGTATCACTCGATTGTTGGTATATCATTTTTGTTGGAAATATTAATTACCCGCAGACCCGTATCAGATATCAGTTGATTCTTCCAGAGTCCGTATTAGTTCAGTCTCTTTCAAACATTATGACAAGATTGAAGAGTCCACGATTCTATAATATAAACCATTCGAATTACATTTTCTGAACTTAATTTTTTAGGTAGGTAGTTATTACAGTCTTTAATGTCAAGACTGTAGATTCACGGAGAAGCAAATGTTAGTTTGCCTATAAATAGAAGAAGAAGATTGCAAATCAAAGAGAGAACTATGAGAGAACTCTGAGCATAGAGTGAAGAGAATAGTGTCGAAGCTTAATATTCTGTGTGTTTGAAAATGTTGAGAGCCAAAGCTCTATAAAAGGTGAAATATCTTTGTAAATTTTCAAGTTTGCAGTTACGGCATATAGTTCTCTGTAATGTCCCGAAAAGTTATATAAATCAAATAGTATATGGTTGAATACATGTTTGTTTAGATGAACATTCTATCCAGAATTACTTGACTAAATGTTGTTTACATTTACAGTTTGAGTGAAAGATCAAATAATCCATAAACATTTCACCCAGTAAAAGTTTGAGGTTTTACGACAGAGTGGTTGACTCAAGTCTTCCTAAATGTTTGATTATGTGATTTTGTAATTCTGTCGAATTGTTGTTGTGTCGAATTTTACTTCATGTTACCAGTTAGTGAAAAATATTATTGATTTCTTAAGTCTTTAGACTAAGAAACATCATTTATGAAATTCAACTAAAAGTGGTTAAGTCGAAATCAGTTAGTCGAAGTAAATCTCCCGAGAGTAAATTGGTCGAAGTAAACATGTCTAGTAAATTGGTCGAAGTAAAGTTGTCGAGTAAGTCAGTCGAAGTAAAGCCTGTCGAAGTCAAGTAAGTCATTAAAACCGACAAGTAAGAACTTGTAGAGGTAAAAAGAGTCGGGTTGAAAAGTCCGACCAAATTTAGTCTTAAAAAAATATTGTCGAAATATTTTAAAAGACTTGTCTAGTCTGATTTAGACAAGTTTTACCCGACCAGAAAAGAAGAAGTTGAAGTCGGTGTGAAATTTTTTGTGACTGGGCGGTAACTCAAGTTTAACCAACTCGGTTTTGTTAACTAGTATCAGAGCAAGGTTTAGGAAAGAAATCTTGTCTTAAAAATGAAAAAGTAATTTTCTAAGGAAAAAAATTAAACATGGCTTCCACTTCTGGTTCAAACATGTCGAGTTTGCAAAATCCAATTTTTACAAGAAATAATTAGGAATATTGGTCTCTAACAATGAAGGATTTTCTCAGAGGTCAATATGTTTGGGAAATTGTCCAGAATTTTTATGCAGAACCAACAAATCAGACAACATATAACAATCTCACACAAGTTGAGAAAGATACACTAAGGGAACAAAGGAAGAAAGATGGAAAAACTTTGTTCTACATACATCAAGCCATGCATGAAAGAATACTCCCAAGAGTAGCAGCAACAACTACCGCTAAGTAGGCATGGGACACACTGGAAACTTCCTATCAAGGTTTTGACAAGTTAAATACTTCCAAGTTACAGATTCTTAGAAGAGATTTTGAATCTCTGTCTATGAAAGATACATAGTCAGTAGACTCATTCTACACCAGAGTTGTTGGTATGATTAATCAATTGAAATCTCATGGAGAAACTATAGCTGACCAAAGGATTATTGAAAAAATTCTCGAAATCCTTCCCCCAACATTTGAATCCTTGGTTGTGACCTTGGAAGAAAACAAAGACATGTTGGTGTTTTTGATGAGTTGCAAGCTTCACTCATCAATCATGAATAGAATTAGAAGAACAAATACATCACTGGAAGATGCATTCGCAGCACAGTCATCCATTTTAAGCCATGGTAGAGGCAGGGGGAGAAAAAAATCCAGAGGAAGAGGAAGAATTTCTTTCAAAGGAGGACGCATCAATAGTCCTACAAATGTCATTGGTAGAGGACAGAATTAGATCCCAAGTTATCCAAGCGGTCACAAGTTTGATAAATAAAAAATTCAATGTCATTATTGTAAGAAATTTGGTCATTATGCATATGAATGCAGGAAGAAGTAATATGACCAAGGAAGTCAAATCCCAAATCATTCAACCAACACCAGCACTCTGTCGAGCGCAATGTTAATGGCATATGCATCTCCAATTGAATGTAATACTGTCCAAGAAAGTCCCCATGACACATGGTACTTAGATTCAGGCTGCAGCAATCATATGACTGGTAATTTAAATTTGTTTTCCAGTCTATATAATTCATTTCAAACTGATGTTACACTTGGAAATAATGTCCAAGTCACTGTTTTGGAAAAAGATACTGTTGGTATTCTAATCAAACTGTTGATGTATTCGTAACTTCGGAATGTATTCACTTGTATATCTTATGTATTGTACCCCGATGTTTATTCTGGGAAGTGTCTATAATGTATTTGAGTCATGTCATGCCCCGATGTTCCTATCGGGAGATTCAATAATGTAAACAATTCATGTAAAGTCATTGTGGGTAACCCTCCTTTTGTTCAAGGGTTAAAGTCCCAACAATTGTGGGGCCCTAGGGTTATTAGACTCTCCTAGAGAAGTCGGCCCTAGTGAGTTATTTTCAAGTCGGGTCATTAGTACCCTAGTTGTGGTTACTCGAGCCTACATAACAGAGTTAAAGGTTAAGTGAACGAAAGAATATAAATAGAGAGTGAGACTCTCTATTTATCACACATACACTCACTCACTGGGGCACATGAGTGAGAGAGAAGAAGTTGGGATCAGAGAGAGAGACTACTACTGTCGGGAGATCATCTTTATGTTTTCGGGTTTTACTTTTGGTGCTGATTCTATCTTTGAGGAAGTTGCGGGGTTTTATCCTTATGGTTTCCCTGAGGAAAATATTTGTGTCTATTGTCTCTTGTGTTTGATTATTGTGCTTGTTATTCTCTCAGTTAAATATCCTAATATAATGCTAGCTTGAATGATAAAAATTTAACATGGTATCAGAGCTAACCTGAGAAGAAGACATTGTGTAGCTGCAGAAGCTAGGGCTTCTTAATTTTTGTGTCTCTCTCCACAATCCATCAGCAAAAGTATGCTAGGCTGACTCTCCATTGAAGGGCGCATCTTTCTGTCAAAGCAAAATTCGATTCCGGGCATTTTCAATTTTTGGTGCGGGAAATTAGGCTTTTTACAGAAGAGGAATTTTTGAGTGAGCCCAGCATAGGATTTCTCTCCTCATAAAAATCTAATTTTAGAGATCTGGTTCGATATTTTTGGTTGGGTGAAACTCTGAGAAAGTCAAACCCTAGTTTGACCCCTGAGCTGGAAAAACCCTAAATATTAAAACTGATAAGTTTTGGTACATTCGCTATATCTAAGGATTGAAGAAGTATTAGGGGATGAAACTTTCACATGTCGAATATAACATCCTGATGTACATTTTTTCCAAGTTTCAACCTTATATTCACTATATTCTAGGAGATATGATTCCTCCAATTTAGGGTTCCAGCCTCTCCTAAGATTCCTTCCCAAACAGGACACCTAGGGATAATTACTATAGCTCGGGCTACGAAGGTCCAAATGTAATTTATAAATATGTTCCAGAAAGGGAATGGACCTTTATTTGTGTGGTCAAATTTTAATACCCAAACGATGAAACAGTGACACGTGGTAGTCCGTACAACTTCTCTATGTTGAACAGTCCTGAAACAGGTCACCTTGGGAAAACGCTCATAAGTCCCAATTGGTGAAACCAATTTTGATGAAAACTATGGTTTTGGAACAATGATAGATGAGGTTACAACATTTCGAAATTTCAGACATAGAGGATCAGTATGTTCGGAGATACCACAAAAACAGTATCAGGAATTTATGCAGAAGAAATTGGTAAACTAGGGCTTCCTGTTCTGGGAGCTTCCCTCCACTGCTTTCAAAAAAGGAGTACATTGGAAATCTCACCTTGAAGAGGTATATATTTCTATCTAATCAAATCTTAAAGATTCCAAGTTTTGAATATTAGGGTTTCTCTGACAAACCCTAGATCAACCAGCTCTAGAACCAGGACGAACACCTCAAATCGGTAAGATCTAATCTTTTGCTATATACAGTTGAGGTTCTCATTTCAAGATGACTAATCGCACTAGCTTGATGAAAAGCTTGGTGAGGCTGATAAATTCCAAGCATGCAAGTATAGTATCTCACGAGTTCTTGAAATGAATTGGAAACCTACATAAGTAGAGAGGTTCCAGTTCCAGAGGGAGATGAGTCTAAAAGCCTTACACAAGAAGAACTTGGTCAGGGCCAAGAATATCATTGCTGATTCAATCATGGATCACCTTATACCACAAGTGTCTTCCCTAAAGACACATAAATAGATATTTGATTCCTTGACCAAGCTATTTAAAGGGAAGAACATAAATCAGAAGATGACCTCGAGGAACCAGTTGAAGAATGTGAAGATCTAGAATGCAGAGACCATACAATCATACTTTACAAGGGTCTCTCAAATCAAAGAACAACTTGAAGCAATAGAAGAAGAAGTGGATAATGAAAAAGTTGGGATAACCACCTTGAATGGCCTCCCAAGATCATGGGATTCATTCATTTGAGGAATGTGTGCCAGAAGGAAGTGATTACTTTCAATAGACTCTGGGAAGAAGAAGAAGCTCGACTCATAATAAGAGAAGAGAAGATGGGAGTAACTAAAGATCAAGCTCTCACCATCCAAAGAAGATCCCTCAAGCAATGAGGAATATGAAGAACTCAACTCTTGAAGAACCTATTATCCATCTTAGCATTTGGATAAGAAACGATGCTATTTCGGATGAAGAAGATGATTAAGCTGAAGGCTCAAGAAGGAGTCTACCCACGAAAGAAATAAAGATAAGTATTCAATTGTCATTTCGTGATATTGTTTTGTTATGAATTTGTTTATATTCAGTTAATGTATTATGCATGATAGAATGTTTGCATTAATGAAAGTATACTACTAATACGCATGTGATGGGTAAGTAGCTCATGGTGCTATACAACTCTCCATTGCTACTTATCTAGAATGAAACCTCTTTGCTGACATATTGGATTAGTGTACAATCTCAATGTTGTCCCGGTAGAGATGGAAGGCATCTAGAGAAGTTTATGTGAGATATGGATGAATGTTGTATTGGATAAAATAGTTGCATGATCGTATATTTATGCATAAGAATTTGCCATTATGAATATGCCTTATGAAATGTTTTTAACCATACAACTAATGCATTTGACTTGTAGGAAAGATCACGTACAATCACCTACAAGCAAAGAAGGATGAGACTTGTTCCGAAGAATAAGTGACGACAGCTCAAGAAAGAATCCAAGATGAAGAATAATATGATGTTACTTTCAAAGAAAATATCTTAGACATAGTGCAGTTATGTAACATTGTTGAGCGACATCATTGATAGGAGTGTACCTGTCACAACCCCAATTTTTCGCAAAAATTTAAAAATTTTCGAGTTAACAATAAATGTTATAACCTACGGTTTTACTAATAGCTAACAGTTAACCTCAATACTAGTCAAGTAAGTGGTTTCTTAACAATTTATTTTTCAAAGCAGGATAAAATCTTTTGTGTGATATCTACTTCAGATTACTGATTAGTTCTTTTATGTCAGTAGGTGGAATCTACTTTTAGATCCGGGGCTTACTTAGCATTCGTGCTAACGCAGATGAATATTGTTTCTTACAGGTTTTTACAGGTATGATCGATCGAGTATATATTTTTTCTAAAGATTTATTAATGTCAGCAGTATTTTAATTGCAAATTAAAAAGCTTAGTACAATAAGCTGCTAATCACTAGACAGCTACTGCAGGGTAAAATCATTTGATTTACATCAGTTGTTCAGATAAACAAGTTTAAAGGAAGTGTAATGTCAGTATAGTATAATTGCGACTTTATCATTAGTTTCTTAGATATGTGTATTTCTTCTTTAGACTAAGTGTTTAGTAATACTCATAAACGTTGTTTTTACTTGACAATATTTTGCAATATTATCCTGTCTTGCTTGTATAATCATTTGCCCTTAAAGTTATTTTTATAGGGTACTCATAGCCTATTATCTTACAAATAGTAAGAACTTTTGAATGTAAAAATTAATACCATTAAACTCTTCTACAGAAGCTTAAGGTTACCCATACTTTGTTCCTAAGTTTAACTCTGAATTCCACTTACTTTTCAAAATGTAAAAAGATCGTCCTTATTCAGATCATCAGTTTTATCTCTATAACTATATTACTATCCACTAGACAATTTGTATGAACATAAAGCCAAAATGAAGTACTCCCAAGTATTAACAAGTAATGTCGCATAAACTATACGACATATTCTTGTGATAATACCTTTATCTTTAAAAATGTAGTACTTCCTAGTTTTCGATGCTATAGGAGTTAACAATTCATTTATAATTCTTGATTATGCATAATTGACTTGTTTGATGAGCCAATAATCTACAAAAGTTTGTTATTGTCACATATACAATTCTACCCTTAACTTCTTAGCATTACTATTATGAGATACTATCTATAATTGTTAGATTTGGAATATTCTTAAAGTAAAAAGGGTTTACCATACCAAAACTCTAAAAATGAGTGGTATAACAATGGTTAACTTACCATGCACTCAAAACCCAAACTTCATCGAATTCAAGTTTACAAGGAACAACTCAAGGGTCTTAGAAACTTTGTTACTAAAGTTGCCACGGTCCTGCAATAGGTAATATACATTCTAGAAAAAACTATACCAAAGACTTAACTAAGTCTTAATCTAAAAACTTAACATATATCCTATGCTATATAACTTATTAAGACCAAGTTAGAAAGTAGTTATGCCATCACTCAACTCGTTATGTTAATGTATAATATAAAACAATATATATGTTAAAGTAGTGAGGGTTTGGCATAATTCACATCGGGTTTATGCTTATAATTATATATGATTCAAAACTTGGTCAACGTACACTCTTCTACGTTAATGATTTGGTGATTAGGTGCTAATAATACGTAATGCTGATGATTAGAGATTGGATCTACATTATTGGGCTGTTGATAAAGTTTTTACCCGCGCTGTGAAAACAAACAATAAAATAATCTCCAAGCAAGAACTAGTGGAACACGAACCTTGTTGTGGAATAAATTTAAAGATATGTGGAGTAATCCTGTCCAAGTGTGAAGAATATAAAATGCTAAGAAAAATTAACCTAAGGCATTGTTATCCTACAGTTTACGCTGCTCCAGGGCTCGTCTTCCATGGCCTCTTATGTTCTCCTAGTTATTGTCACTTTGAACCTTGGCTTTGTGATGTTTCCATTCTCCAATGAGTGGTTTTGATTGTTAAACTTCCTCTGTCAGTCGTGGGGTTGTCTTCTTTTGCTGTTTTCATTCATTTCCTGAACCCTTTTCCCCAACGTCTGTGTAGTTGGGTGAATCTTCAGTTTTCTTCTCGGCTCTTCATAGCTTGCTACTGTGTGAGGTTTTTAAGAGTTAATAGGTTCTCACTGTGGCGTTTGTAGGTAACGGTGCTTGCAAAACGGCTCACCCTACTCCCTGTGACAGGTATAATTTTCATACACCATTCTTTTATACTCAGCAAGTTTTTAATATAGTAAATATCTTAAGCTTCTCACATGTAAAAAGGTTGCTGACAAGGGTTTACATTTTGCTGCAGATGTTCTTGGAAGTGCAGCTCGTACAGGGATAAAATACTGCCCTTGCATCAGCCGTGGCTCGTGGCTCCATTTCGGGTAAGCCCCGTGGTTTGAAGGATGGGTTCTCACCTTAGAAGAAGTTGGGGTGGTCGTTGGTCTCACCCAAAGTTTGAATACCCTTTCTTGTTTCGCCACGAGTTAAACTGTGTTGTTTTTAAGCTGTTTATAGGTTATTATAATTATATTTTTTAAATCAAACCCTCGACAGGGTGATTGCACTTTGTGAGTGTAGTATTTTTGGTTGAAGCTTAGCTTCTCTGTCAGTTTTGGAAGTATACTAGCAAAGATAGATTCACTGCAATATGTGTTTGATAGTTGGCCGTTGAGCCGTACTCTGTAAAGAATTAGGGTTTATACCCATTTTGAAAATTTAGGAAGATAAACTCTGTTTGAGTATTTATCCGGTTTTTATATGTTTAAATTTGAAAGCTGTACTCACAGCCGTGATGAAAATCTTGAATATTTGATGAAATTCGTCGATTAGGGTTTAACCTGTAAAACCCTTGTTTGGTTTATTTTACTCTTAAGTTGATAATTATATTGTTTTCTTTATTTTAGTTTATTTGTCCTTAAAGGACTGAAAATGAATTATTTTAATTTTTCTATAATGATTACACAGTTTACAAGTGAAATGATTATTATGACGGTAATTGCAATGTTTTTAGTTTTAAGGGTTTAAATCCCAATAATTAAGTATATGTTGTCTTTAATAGACTCCGTTTCTTTTATAAAAGCCATTGCACCTGTTAGATAATAATTTGAAAATATATTAACCTAAGTATGACCTAGGTTACTATAATCCTTAGATTTATTTATAATTTATATTTCAATATTTATCATTTATGCTCAATTCATGAGCTAGGGTTTTAATCCCTTTTATTTTTAATAGGATAGTATTTTCCTATGTTATTACCTTGTAATTATTATTGATGTATTCATAAATTATTATCCTATAGTTGTTCTCTGTTTTAAGAATAATAATAATAATAATAATATTTACATTTATAGTACTATTATTTAAGTAGTACATCCATTCTTAAGTTTATAGTAAATTTTGTTTATATAATGGTTATGAATGAAACAGTCTGTAATAATTACATTAGTTTTATTTAATTTGTATCTGTGGATTACTTAGAATACAAAATTTAAGAACCTCCATACTTATCAGTGTTCTTTATATTTACACTGTTCTACAGAATTATAATATAGTTTACAGTATTTACTTAACTCTAAGTTACTTTTGTCCTTTAACTATTAAGCTCGGTAAGGACTACTGTAATCTTTATCATATTATTTTATTATAGTTCAAATAGATACATGAAAAATTAATTATTACTAAGGGAAAAGCTATCAGTAATATATTTATACCTATTATCAACATAAACTAGTTGATGAAACTAATTCTTCTATTTCTAAGTAAAAGTACAGTTTATGTAAATAAAGACTGTGTAGAAAATAATTGATAAAAAATTCACCTACTGATGTCAGTCAGTACTATAAGTAAAATTCTGTATTAATATGCTATTTGCCCAGTTTATTTCTAAAGACATGTCTGCAAACAAATTAATAATCTTCCAAAAAGCATATATCTACTAAAAGGTAACATTTCATTACTCTTAACATGAATATTCAATTCATTTAATCCTATCATACTTTATTTACTTAAACAAACTACCTGTGCTAGAGTACGATCTGGATTACTCCAGATGGGGAAAAACACAGGTAGGATTTATCTTTCATCACAGTACAAATTTAGTCTAGAATAACTAAGAAGTTTTAACACAGCATATCCTAACATCATTCATTTACTAACCATACTTAGAGAATAATTATAACACAAGAATTTAAAAGATAATGAAGCCTGTCTTTTAAGCTGGATGACAACAACAATGGGAGGCCGTTCCTCCCTACCAACTCCTGGAGAGCGCTCAAACAACGACTTCTCAGGACCCCCGAGCCTGTTCTGGTCTGCTTGGCTGGAACTAGGTGGAACAATTAACAAAGTACCAATCCTCAGACTCAATACCAACTCTGCATACTATAGTAAGAGCTTTCAGCTGCAAAGCTGCACTAGATCAACTTCCTGTAGTTTACCCCTCAAACACCTTCCTTCAATTTTCCCTTTCCCAATAAATTCCCTAAAGTGCATTCACCTAAATGATTCTTCTCCTGGAATGAGCAGCCTTAGCTCTCTACATTGGGCATTTTTAATAAGATTGCTTAGGTCTTTTTGGGTTAGTTGTCATTAACTGAGCCACCTGCTCTGATCCCACTTTCTTGGGGGATCATGACCCCAAATGTAGGGAAGTTGCCACCTGCAACATAGGAAGTGTTTGAGGATGCTGCCACTTGTCTTTTTGCTCTCCACCTAGTTCCTTCCACCACTTGACTAGTAACACTCTTTTTAACAGCTCTCCTAGGCTGTTGTCTCCACTTTTATTTATTAAAAATTAAATATTCAGAATTACATTCCACATCCTTGACTCTCCTGAGTCATCAGTTTCCACTTAGCATTAAATTTAACATAATGTTTGGGAATAATATAACAATAAAATAACATTATTTTACAAAATTGGGGCATGTGACAGTACCAGTTCAAGAAGAATGATGTATAGGATGCAGTATCGATACGTGAAGGGAAGTTTGTAGTTCCATCATGCAGTAGATGAAAACATCATGGGATACAAGGCAAGATTCGTAGCACGAGGCTTCTCACAAAAAGAAGGCATATACTACGAAGAGACATTTGCAGCCAGTGGGATTTGAGACACATGACAGGAAGAATCATGTGTACAAATGAAAGAATGCCTTGTACAAGCTTAGAAGACACCCATGGGATAACACATACATGAGGAGCTTGAGGAATATCTAAACCTTTGTTACAAGGTTGAAGATGAAAGTCTATAGAGGATGACAAGCTCACAGATGGGTGCGAGAAGAAGTTTTGAAAAAGTTCAAGATAGAGGATCTTGGTATCCAGTGATCCTAGATGGATACATAGAATATTAGTAGCAAAGGAAGCTACTTGTCACTCTGGTACATAATGTTTCAATGCATAGAGTACGAAAGATAGAGGGAGAATGATGATCTGCTTAAGAGGGAGTGACTGTAGAAGATCCTGAGGTTCGACATGGTATGACAGGATGGACAGATTATTGATGACTCTAGGCTTTACTGAGAGTAAAGCATGTTACAGGTATAAATTAACTGAGAGGGGGGGGGTGAATCAGTTAATTAATATTTTTTACCCAAATTACTTCTTTTAACTTAGAATCAATAAACTTTATGGCAGTCAATCTTTTCTATGAATTCAGAGTTATAAACATAAGAGTAGATAGCATAAAACACAACATTCAATCACAACATTTAATCACATATATGATACATAGATATTTTCATGAGGAAACCCATAAGGGAAAAAACCTCTTCTTCTTATGATGTCAAAGGCTTCAATGGATATACATTACTTCTTATTTGAGCACCGACTCAAAGAGGCTGCAACCTTTGAATGCAAGAACCAACTTGCTGAGAGCACCAACTCTCACTGTAACCCAGCATCAACCGGGTGGAAGCACCAACTTCCAGTTTAACCCAGCACCAACTGGGTGAAGACACCAATCTTCAATTTCTACAAGCACCCACTTGCAGACAGAGACATAAAGTCTCCCCTAGCACCTCCCTACCTCCCTTATTTGCTAGACTTTCCAATAGAATCAAAATGCAACAATACAGATATGTCTCTGCTTACCAAACCACTCTGCTCTGTTCAACATCGGCTCTCTGCTCCTCTGTTCTATTCAACTGTTCAGCACATTCTTATGTTCCTCTGCTCTGCTACTCTGCTCATTCAGTATCAGTTTACAACACTGATCTCTTAATACTCTGCACACCATTACTCTCCTCAAACAACTAACAATCACAAGTGTTTCTGCTCAATATATATATATATATATATATATATATCATCTTCTGAGTTCATTTCTCTCTCTGTTTCATCGAAACAACATTCTCAAACCGTTACAGAACCGGTTCAGCTTCAACATCCTCAAACCATTACAGAAATGGTTCAGCTTCAACATCCTTACTCTTCGAATCATCATTACAAGCAGTTACTAAACGGTTCACATTTCAGGTTCATCATAACTGTTAATCCACCTGCTCGAATACTCTTCGAATCCTCAACTGTACAGGGCTCTTTGTATTCCTCTTCAAATATTACACTGGTACAATGGTTCAAAGAAGCGGTGGGTGAAACATCGAAGCTCACAAGCAACATCTCCTTCCGCAACATCGGAGGTCAGAAGAGGATCTCCTTCCGCAACGTCAGAGCTTGCAAGCAACATCTCCTTTCGGAAGTCGGAGGGATTTTGACATCGAAAGCCAAAAGCTTCGCACAGCTGCAATGGCGGGAAGAAAAAGACTATGGACACGCGATCTGCATCGGAAGTCGGAGCGCTTTTCACTTTGGGTGCTTAGCTGGTTTGAGAGCTGCAACGGCGGGAAGAAAAAGACTATGGACACACGATCCGCATCGGAAGTCGGAGCGCTTTTCACTTCGGGTTCTTAGCTGGTTTGAGAGCCGCAACGGCGGAGATCAACAGGTTATAGCTATGCAACGCACATCGAAAGTCGGAGCGCTTTACACTTCGGATGCTTAACCACTTTGGGAGCCGCAACGACGGAAGTAAAAAGACAATAAACTCCGATCTAAAACTTTAGTCTGAATCTCAGCGAATTGAGCCAGAGTTCATCGGAGGAAAATATCGGAGCTCGTTGTTTATCATCCTTCCTCAACGATGAAAGCGCAGATGACTAAAACTTCCAACTCAAATACACTGCAATGCGCGGTGCCATTTCTAAACGGTTTGCAGTTTGGTGCACAGTTTTGTTGCAACATTTGTGGATGGAACAACTCTGGATTTTCCATAGAATTTAGTCTAAATCTCTAGCACCTCCCACTATTCGATTTTCTTCATTGATACCTGCGTGCCTACCTCTTTTTCAGTAGATTGCCACATCCATTTGACATCAGTTCCCCTTCTCTTTATAGCAGATTGCCATCAATGACAATACATTAAAACTTTAAGACTGAGCACTAGCTACCATCTACTAGTCCTGAACACACCACTCTGAAATATATTCCAATAATCTCCCCCTTTGACATTGATGGCAATATCTCATTCAACTGGTCACATTTCTCCCCCTTTGACATCAAGGGCAAAGGATAAACCTGGGCAGATACGGTATGTCTGATGACTAGTCTCCCCCTGACAAGATGCACTAAGAAAACGAACTGCCATTCCATGCTGTGAACAAAAATAAGATATACAATAAACACAGACTCCCCCTAACACAATGCATGAGTTACTGAGACAAGGACTGAACACCCAGCTTCTGACCCAGATATTCAAACTGAGCTGTGGGTAAAGGCTTAGTAAAAATATCAGCAATCTGTTCGGTAGAAGGAATATAATGCAACAACACCGCTTGAGTAGCCACTTGTTCGCGCAAGAAATGGTACTTTATGGGAATGTGTTTAGTTTTGGAATGAAGAACAAGATTCTTGGAAACACTGATAGCACTAGTATTGTCACAGTGAATGGGAATAGGCTCAGAATACTTTATGTCTAGATCAACAAGAGATTGAACCATCCATAAAATTTGAGTACAACAAGTAGCAGCAGCTATGTACTCTGCTTCAGTAGTGGATAAAGAAATGGAACTTTGCTTTTTACTTAGCCAGGCAACCAAAGACTCTCCTAAGAAGAATGCTCCGCCACTTGTACTTTTTCTTTCATCTACACAATTAGCCCAATCTGCATCTGAATATGTTATTATCTGAAATTTCTGATTTCTGGGATACCACAGACCATAAGAGAGCGTACCTTTCAGGTATTTGAATATACATTTCACAGCTAGTAGATGACTCTGTTTAGGAGCAGCTTGAAACCTTCCTACCATCCCAACATCATGCATGATATCAGGTCTTGATGCAGTAATATATAACATGATTCCTATCATAGATCTGTACATCTTTTGATCCACTTCAGGTGAAGAATCATCTTTGCTCAACTTGCAGCCACTGACCATGGGTGTACTCACAGGTGTGGAGTATTCCATTCGAAACTTCTTTAACATCTCCTTTAGATACTTTTCTTGAGAAAGAAACATACCTCTAGGTTTCTGACAGATTTGAAGACCAAGGAAAAAGGACAGCTCACCAATCATTGACATTTCGAACTCAGATTTCATAGAGTTAGCGAACCACTGAACATAAAGATTATTAGTATAGCCAAAGATGATATCATCAACATAAACCAATACAATCAGTAAGTCATCACCTTCAATTTTGACATATAAATTGTTGTCCACAGAACCTCTCTTGAAGCCTTTGTCTTGTAGATATTTGTCCAGTCTGGAATACCAGGCTCTAGGTGCTTGCTTCAACCCATACAAAGCCTTTTTCAGTTTGCATACATAGTCAGATTTATCTGTGAGTGAAAAGCCTTCAGGTTGCTCCACATACACTTCTTCTTCTAAATTTCGATTGAGAAATGCTGACTTGACATCCATCTGGTATACTCTAAATCGTTTGTAACAAGCATAGGCTAGAAACATTCTAATAGCCTCCATTCTTGCCACTGGAGCAAATGTTTCATCGAAGTCTTGTCCTTCAATCTGAGCATAACCTTTGCAAACCAGTCTTGCTTTATTCCTTACAATTTGTCCCTGTTCATTTAATTTATTCTTATATACCCATTTGGATCCAATCACATTCTTGTCTGATGGCCTAGGAACAAGTTCCCAAGTGCTATTCTTTTCAATCTAGTCCAGCTCTTCATTCATGGCTGCTACCCAGTATTTGTCTTTGGTGGCTTCATTAAAACAATGGGGCTCAATTGTAGAGAGAAGAGCAATATGAGATTGTTCAGATTCCTGCAAAATCTTCCTTCTGGTCTGAACACCTTTACTCTCATCACCAATGATTTGGCTTTCAGGGTGATTTTTTCTAATCATTCTAGAAGAAGATTGTATAGTGTGCTGTTCAGGTTCAACTTTCTCATACTCTGATGATTCAGATTCTTCCTTCTGGAATTCTGGGACCTGTTCTTCTGTCTCTTCATTTGTATCTTCCAAACATGAATCTTCATCATTCCTTTGACTGATATTTCCATGACAATCTTCATCGACTTTCACATCTATGCAATCTACTATTTTACGCAACCTCTTGTTATAACACCTATAGCATTTGCTTTCTGTAGCATATCCTAAAAAGATTCCTTCATCTGCTCTGTCATCATACTTGCCCAAATTTTCATCATTATTCTTGATATAGCATTTACTCCCAAAAACTCTGAAATGTTTAATGGTTGCAGGTCTTCCAAACCATAAATGATATGGTGTTTTGTCACTGTTTGGTCTCAAATGAGCTTTGTTAAGAATGTGCACAGCTGTATGGATAGCTTCCACCCAGAAGCCTTGAGAAACATCCTTTTCCTTCATCATTGATCTGGCCATCTGTTGGACTATTCTGTTTTGTCTTTCTACCACTCCATTTTGCTGAGGAGTTCCAGCCATTGTATATTCTTTCCTGATGCCATGCTCATCACATAATTCTTTAAACTGTCTTGAAATGAACTCTCCTCCTCTGTCAGATCTGATAGCTTTAATCTTTCTTCCAGTCTGATTTTCAGTCAGGGCTTTAAATATTTTGAATTTAGCAAATGCTTCAGACTTCTCTTTAAGGAATGCAACCCATGTTAGTCTGGAATAGTCATCAATTACGAGCATGAACTAGTTCTCCTTACCTGTACCTTATTTCCTGGATGGGCCACACAGATCCAGATGGACTAGTTGAAGAGGCTTATTTGTGGAGGGAACACTATTTGACTTAAACCGTGTTCTGGTTAACTTCCTCGTCTAACAAGGTTTACACACTTCATCACGTGGTTTAGATATTTCTGGAAAGTCCCTTACTGCTGCTTTGTTTTTGAGTTTTATTAAATGATCAAAATGTAGATGTCCCAGTCTTCTGTGCCACAGCCAGCTTTCATCATATTTTCTGAGATAACACTCTTCTTTTTCTTCTTTTAAAATGTAAACATTATTCTCAGCTCTTATTCCTTTGGCAACCAATTTTCCTAAGGAAACATTTTTAATTTTACAATCTTTAGCAGTGAACAAGAATTCACACCCTTTTTCACACATTTGACTCACACTGAGAAGGTTGTGCTTCAACCCATCTACAAATAACACATCTTGAGCCTTTCCTTTACCATTGCTAAGACTAACTATTCCCTTGCCTCTGATCTTTCCTGGTGCATCGTTTCCAAATGTTACGTTCCCAGATTTCTGCTATGACATAGAAATAAACTTCTCTTTATCTCCTAACATATGTTTTGAACATCCACTATCAATGTACCAAGGATTCTTCTGTTTCTGAACTGAGAGCACGAGATTACAATGAGAACTCTCTTTCTTCCTCCATACATTTCATTCAGCTGTATATTTCATTTTTGGTTCTGTTTTGTTCTCCTCCAAGTTACATTTTGTAGCTTTATGCCCAAAGTTGTGACATATGTAACATTTTGTTTCGTTGTATAGAAGATCAAATGGGTTAGTATTTCTGTTTTGTGTTCTTTTAACAGCTGATTGAGATACACGACCCATATTATTATAATACACTGATTGATGTGTCATCTGTTTGTTATTTGACATCCTTCTCTGAGTGTTTTTGAAATTGTAAAAACAATTGGCAGCTCTGTGCTTAAAGTTAGAACAACAGAAACAATAACCATTGAAGAAATTAACATACCTAACTCTTGGTGGATTACTAGAAAAGTAATGTATTGAGTTATGATGCTCATAATTGTAATTCTGATCTGCATACTTGATTCTGTTATATGGCTCTTTTTCATGAACTTTTGACTGTACCGATTTGCTATTTAGATCTGTATTCTCTTGCTTTTTATCACTCTTTGATCGATTTTCATTATTGTCTTTACATGCTTCTACATTTATTATTCTGGGAATTTATGCCTGCTTGCTGTTCTGAAAATTAATCAAGTTTGATGATTCTTTGCTTTCTGAATCACTGCTACTTGCACCTTGATCATAGCCTAGACCAAACTTAATCTGAGGTGACCTCTGTCTGTTTAGAATGTTATTTAGCTCTTCTGAAGCTTTGATACTAGAGATATTCTGATGATATAAGGCTTGAATTTTTTCTAAATCCTTCTTAACAATTACTACTTATTTCTCTAGATGTTCACATCTGGCTTTACTTTCAGTTAGCTGTTGTTTTAGAGCCTCTTCAATTTTCTTTGCCTCTTCCAGCTCTAGCTTTATTAGAGAGATGTATTTTCCATTGGTTTCATACTGGATTAATAGCTGTTTTTGTTTTCTTTTCTTTATTCTTAGTCTATCAATATCCTCTAGAGAACTCATCAGCTCTCCCTCCATGTCCACAATGGCATCTTCATCATTCATCTCTGTACAACTCATCTCTAGATCCTCTATAGCCATAAGCATGAAATCATTCTCTTTGTTTTCATGGGAGGATTCACTTTCTAAAGTTTCTGTGGATTCATCATCATTCACATGTAGACTTTTCTTCTTGTACTTGTTTTCTCTACTAGACCTCTTCTTTAGAAATTTCTCTTCATCTGCAGAACTCTGCTCTTTCCTCATATGAGGGCATTTAGCAGCAAAGTGTCCTGTTTTACCACAATTAAAACATTTGAAAGGAAGTTTGCCTTTGTATTTCCCTGACCCCGTTTTCAATCTTCTCACAAATTTTTCTTCTATTTCATCCACATCTGCCTCTATACTCTTTTCAGCTTTAAAAGAGGCTTCTCTGGATGGGTTTTGGTCTTTACTAATCCTCATTTCATAGGCTGTCAAAATTCCTAGTAATTGGTCAAGAGATAAGGTTTTAAGATCACTCATTTCTTCTATAGCTGAGACTTTAGGGTTGAATCTGTCAGGCAGAGATCTCAGGATTTTATGAACAAGGAAGGTATCATCATCACTTGTTTTTTCACCAAGAGCTCTCATAGCATTTACTAACTCATCAACTCTTAGGAAAAATTTACTAATACTTTCATCTTCATTCATTTTCAATTGTTCAAATCTTAGCCTATGAGTCTGCAACTTGGCATCTTTAACTTTCTCATTTCCTTCATAGATGCTAATAAGCTTATCCCACATTTCTTTGGCAGAATCAAGATGCATTACTTTTACAAATTCAGTTTCAGCAAGACCACTCAGAATAGCATTCATTGCTTTTTCATTGAAAGTAAACTCTAGCTTATCATCTTTGGATGCTAGAAAAATAGGTTTTGCATACCCAGTCTCCACTACTTCCCAAACATCAGCACCTAGGGACATTAAGTCTGTTCTCATCCTAACCTTCTAGAAAGCAAAATTTTTACCATCAAATATGGGTGCTTTGTTTATTGATCCATCTTGACTAGCCATTTTAACTCTTCAGGATCTACCTTAACCAAAAGGAACGTTGCTCTGATACCAATTGTTACAGGTATAAATTAACTGAGAGGGGGGGGGGGTGAATCAGTTAATTAAGATTTTTCACCCAAATTACTTCTTTTAACTTAGAATCAATAAAATTTATGGCAGTCAATCTTTTCTATGAATTCAGAGTTATAAACATAAGAGCAGATAGCATAAAACACAGCATTCAATCACAACATTTAATCACATATATGATACACAGATATTTTCATGAGGAAACCCGTAAGGGAAAAAACCTCTTCTTCTTATGATGTCAAAGGATTCAATGGCTGTACATTACTTCTTATTTGAGCACCGCCTCAAAGAGGCTGCAACCTCTGAATGCAAGCACCAACTTGCTGAGAGCACCAACTCTCACTATAACCCAGCATCAACCGAGTGGAAGCACCAACTTCTAGTTTAACCCAGCACCAACTGGGTGAAGACACCAATCTTCAATTTCTACAAGAACCCACTTCCAGACAGAGACATAAAGTCTCCCCTAGCACCTCCCTACCTCCCTTATTTGCTAGACTTTCCAATAGAATCAAAATGCAACAATACAGATACGTCTCTGCTTACCAAACCACTCTGCTCTGTTCAACATCGGCTCTCTCCTCCTCTGTTCTGTTCAACTGTTCAACACATTCTTATGTTCCTCTGCTCTGCTACTCTGCTCATTCAGTATCAGTTTACATCACTGATCTCTTAATACTCTACACACCATTACTCTCCTCAAACAGCTAACAATCACAAATGTTTCTACTCAATATATATATCATCTTCTGAGTTCATTTCTCTCTCTGTTTCATCGAAACAACATTCTCAAACCATTACAGAACCGGTTCAGTTTCAACATCCTCAAACCGTTACAGAAATGGTTCAGCTTCAACATCCTTACTCTTCAAATCATCATTACAAGCAGTTACTAAACGGTTCGCATTTCAGGTTCATCATAACTGTTAATCCACCTGCTCGAATACTCTTCGAATCCTCAACTGTACAGGGCTCTTCGTATTCCTCTTCAAAGATTACACTGGTACAATGGTTCAAAGAAGCGGCGGGTGAAACATCGGAGCTCACAAGCAACATCTCCTTCCACAACATCGGAGGTCAGAAGAGGATCTCCTTCTGCAACGTCGGAGCTCGCAAGCAACATCTACTTCCGGAAGTCGGAGGGATTTTGACATTGGAAGCCAAAAGCTTCGCACAGCCGCAACGGCGGGAAGAAAAAGACTATGGACACGCGATCCGCATCGGAAGTCGGAGTGCTTTTCACTTTGGGTGCTTAGCTGGTTTGAGAGTTGCAACGGCGGGAAGAAAAAGACTATGGACACGCGATCCGCATCAGAAGTCGGAGTGCTTTTCACTTCGGGTGCTTAGCTGGTTTGAGAGCCGCAACAGCGGAGATCAACAGGTTATAGCTATGCGACGCACATCGAAAGTCGGAGCGCTTTACACTTCCGATGCTTAACCACTTTGGGAGCCGCAACGGCGGAAGCAAAAAGACAATAACCTCCGATCTAAAAATTTAGTTTGAATCTCAGCCGATTGAGCCAAATTTAATTGGAGGAAAATATCGGAGCTCATTGTTTATCATCCTTCCGCAATGATGGAAGTGCAGATGACTAAAACTTCCGACTCAAATACATTGCAATGCGCGGTGCCATTTCTAAACGGTTTGCAGTTTGGTGCACAGTTTTGTTGCGACATTTGTGGATGGAACAGCTCTGGATTTTCCATAGACTTTAGTCTGAATCTCTAGCACCTCCCACTGTTCGATTTTCTTCATTGATACCTGCGTGCCTGCCTCTTTTTCAGTAGATTTCCACATCCATTTGACATGAGTTCCCCTTCTCTTTATAGCAGATTTCCATCAATGACAATACATTAAAACATTAAGACTGAGCACTAGCTACCATCTACTAGTCCTGAACACACCACTCTGAAAGATATTCCAACAAAGCGGATTCCAACCTTTGCTTCAAGGTTGAAGGTAGAACACCAGTGATGATCCTGTTATATGTCGATGACTTGTTACTGATAGAAAAGAGGAACTCATTAAAGTTGCAAGAAGGAGACTTGCTGCCGAGTTCGAGATGAAGGACTTGGATATGATGCACTACTTTTTAAGCATGGAGGTGTGGCAGAATCTCCCTAGGACAAGGGAAGTATGCAGTAGAGATTCTGAGGAGGTTCAGGATGATGGAATGCAAGGCCATGACCACACCTATGGTATTGAACCTAAAACTATTGAGTGTTGCTTCATCAGAGACAGTTGATGCTACAATGTATCATTAGATGATTGGTTCCTTGATGTACTTGACGAATACAAGACCAAATATTTGCCTTGCTGTGAACACATTGAGAGATGTTCACATGGTTGCAAAGCATGCAGTGAGGTACCTAAAGGGTACAGTTGAGTATGGGCTCAAGTATGAGGTGAATAAGAAGATTAACCTAGAAGGTTATGTTGATTTAGATTGGGCAGGAAGTGCCATTGATAGAAAGAGCACTTCAGGATGTTGCTTTAGTATGGGATCAGGTGAGATCTCTTGGTTTAGCAGGAAGCAATTTTGTGTGGCATTGAGTACAGCTGAAGCAGAGTATGTTGCAGCTTGTTTGGCTAGTTGCGAGATAGTATGGCTGAGGAAGCTACTGTCTGATTTATTTGATCTCCAGTTGGATGCTACTTGTATATATTGTGACAACCAGAGTTGTGTGAAGTTGTCTAAGAACCTGATGTTCTATGACAAGTCGAAGCATATCGAGATCAAATATCACTATATCAGGGATATGGTGCAAAGAGGAGTAGTGAAGCTCCAGTATGTTGCGACGAATGAACATATAGCTGATGTGTTGACTAAGCCATTGGCTAAAGTGAATTTTGAATACTTCAGGGAGAATCTTCGTGTTCTCTAGATCGAGGTTCCCTCCAAGGGGAAGTGATGAGTCTGTGAGCCATTCTGACATGGTGAGAGGATTGGTTCCTTCCATGGTCAGATATAAGGGTTGAGCCATTCTGTCATGGTGAGAGGATTGGTTCCTTCCATGGAAAATGTGAGTGCTAAGCCATTTTGAGGTGACTATGGGATGTGTTCCCACATGATCAGATATAAGCATTGAATGCCATTCTATGGTAGAATGGAGTTACCTAGTCAGTTACCAGGAATACTTAGTATGGGACTGAGAGCCATTCCGATGCGGTGTGTTCTCACATGGTTAGATGTAAGTGCAGAGCCATTCTGGCACGATGTGTTTACACATGGTCAGATGTAAGTGCAGAGCCATTCTATCGCGATGTGTTTACACATGGTCAGATGTAAGTGCAGAGCCATTCTGGCGTGATGTGTTTACACATGGTCAGATGTAAGTGCAGAACCATTCTGGCGTGATGTGTTTACACATGGTTAGATGTAAGTGCAGAGCCATTCTGGCATGATGAGGTCGAATGTGAGTGTTGGGCCTTTTTGACATGGGTTTTGGATGTGTTCCTTCCATGGTCAGATGTGAGTGTTGGGCGTGCCTTTTTGACATGGTTCTTGGATGTGTTCCTCCCATGGTCAGATGTAAGTGTTGGGTGGGCCTTTCTGACATGGTTCATTCCATGGTCAGATATAAGTGCTGAAGATGATAAAGAACTACATGAAGGATAGGCCTACAACTAGCATGAAAAAGGGTTGGCTCTGTAGAACTTCCCATGACGAGAAGAATCAAGAGATAGCACCAGTGATGATGATCCAACAGTGATGATCCAGATCGAGTGATGATCCAGATCCAGTGATGATGATCCATATCCAGTGATGATCCAAATCTAGTGATGATGATATAGATCTAGATAAAGATGACTTGAAGATGAAGATGACTAGAACTCGATGACGATCCAGATGATACAGAGAAGAAGACTTATGCTGATAAATTGTGTTGAGAGAATACCTTCCTAGTTAAGAGGGAGTGTTGATGTATTTGTAACTTCGGAATGTATTCACTTGTATATCTTATGTATTGTACCATGATGTTTATTTCGGGAAGTGTCTGTAATGTATTTGAGTCATGTCATGCCCCGATGTTCCTATCGAGAGATTCAATAATGCAAACAAGTCATGTAAAGTCATTATGGGTAACCCTCCTTTTGTTCAAGGGTTAAACTCCCAACATTTGTGGGGCCCTAGGGTTATTAGACTCTCCTAGAGAAGTCGGCCCTAGTGAGTTATTATCAAGTCGGGTCATTAGTACCCCAGTTGTGGTTACTTGAGCCTACATAATTGAGTTAGAATTACTCGAGCCTACATAATAGAGTTAAAGGTTAAGTGAATGAAAGAATATAAATATAGAGTGAGACTCTCTATTTATCACACACACACTCACTCACTGGGGCACATGAGTGAGAGAGAAGAAGCTAGGATCAAAGAGAGAGACTATTGTTGTCGGGAGATCATCTTTATGTTTTCGAGTTTTACTTTTGGTGCTGATTCTATCTTTGAGGAAGTTGCGGGGTTTTCTCCTTTATGGTTTCCCCGAGGAAAATCTTTGTGTCTATTGTCTCTTGTGTTTGATTGCTGTGCTTGTTACTCTCTCAGTTAAATATCCTAATATAATGCTAGCTTGAATGATAAAAATCTAACACAAACAGGGGGACAGTAAGTTTATTCCTAATGTCTATCATGTCGAAGGTCTGAAACATAATTTGTTAAGCATTGGGAAGTTGATACAAAAAGGATACAGAGTCTATATAACAGATAATCACTGTGTGATTAAAGACAAGCGTCCAAGCAACTAGCTGATAGCAAAAGTGCCAATGACAAGCAATCGCTTGTTTCCTTTGAGGATAATTCCAAACATGAAATGAAATACAAATACAGGGGCTACATTCAAGGCAGAAAGTAAAGAAGTAGTCGATAAATTTGACAAGAAATAAAATGACACCGTTGAATTTCAAGAAGTGTTTCAAACAAAAGTTCAGGATGAATCCTTGTTGTGGCATTTCAGATTTGGACATCTGAATTTTGGTGTGTTGAAGCTACTTCACACAAAGAATATGGTGAAAGGATTTTCAATGATCGACAAACTAGAGAGATTTTGTGAAGGTTGCATTTTTGTCAAGCAACATAGAGAGAATTTTCTAGTCAGAAAGTCATATAGAGCATGCACACCACTTGAAATTGTGCACTCTGATATTTGTGGTCTAATGCAGACATCATCCATTAGTGGCTACAATTATTTTCTTACTTGTATTGATGACTACTCAAGAAAAACATGGGTATATATTTTGAAACATAAATGTGATGCATTTAGTTATTTTCAACAGTTCAAGGCATTCATGGAGAACCAGAGTGGACACTGCATCAAAATATTAAGGACCGACATAGGATGTGAATATGTCTCGAATGAATTTTAAAATTTTTCCAAGACCCATGGCATACAAAATCAATTCATTGCACGATATATACCTCAACAGAACTGTGTTACCAAAAGAAAGAATATAAACATTATGGAGATGGCACGCATCATGATGGAAGCCAAGAATTTCTCAAATGAATATTGGGTTGAATCAGTTGCAACTTTTGTATATATCATGAACCGGTGTCCGACAAAGAGTGTGAAGAACAAAGTTCCTCAAGAAGAATGGATAGGTATGAATCACAGTGTTACTCATTTAAAAGTTTTTGGTTGTGTTGCATATGCTCATGTTCTATATGAGCTAAGAAAGAAACTAGAAAACAAGGGGCATAAATGTATTTTTGTTGGATATTCTGAAGACACAAAATAATACAAGTTGTATGATCATGTCGCAAGGAAAGTGATCATTAGTTGAGATGTTCAATTTGTCGAGAATGAATCATGGGATGGAACTATCAACATAAATGTCAAAATTGTGTCGAATGTCGACAATGATGACATGGTGGAGGAAGTGGTTTAAACACCACATGTAATTCAACCAGTTGCAACACTATAAACTCTTATGACATCACGACATGGATCATCACAAGGAACATCGACACAAGTTGCAGCTCAAGATACACCAAAAAGCACACTAAGAGGACAACAAACTCCATCAAGCATTTTGTCGAGGTTGAGATCGACAGAACCAGTGAAGACAAGAAGTCTTCATGAAATATATGAAGTTGGTACACCAAATTCATTCTCTCCCTTTTCATTATTTTCTCCTATATATGATCCACTAGCATTTGAAGAAGCTGTCGAAGAAGAAGTATGGGCACAAGCCACTGATGAAGAAATAGAATGCATTGAGAAGGATCAAACATGGGAGTTGGTAGATGTACCAAAATATAAATATGTAATCAGCGTCAAATGGATGTACACCAGCATATATCCAAATCCTAGGCTCTATCAAACACCGAGAGGGATCAAATCTCTTTAAGTATTGCACTCAATGAGCTATTAGATTTGGTGTGTCCTATATATAGCCATTGATTTGATTCAAACCAAAAGAGACATTTTTTTATTTAAGGTCGACATATAATATTTTTATTATTAATATTTAATACATATAATATTTTTTATTATTTTTTATTTTGTTAGGAACGAACATTACAACATCTTCCCCATACATGGTTTTAAAACCATGTGCAAGGCCCTCCTAAAACAATGGGTTGTTTAGGAGGCCTTGCAAATGGTCTTAAAACCATTTGCAAGGCCCTCCTAAACCATGTACAATAAAACCATGGGTTGTTTAGGAGGCCTTACACATGGTTTTAAAACCATTTGCAAGGCCCTCCTAAACCATGTACAAAAAAAACATGGGTTGTTTAGGAGGCCTTGCACATGGTTTTACTTTTTTTTTATTGTTTTATTAGGTAGGAACATTACAACATCTCCCCCATATTAGGCTGTTTTTGTGGCCGACATTTATTTTGGCGGATAATTAAAATTTTTATTTTTTATTATTTTGTTAGTAGCAAACGTTACTCGACAAACATTATAAGATCTCTTTCATATTAGGTTGTTTTTTGGCCAACATGTATTTTGGATGATAATTAAAATTTTATTTTTTATTATTTTGTTAGTAACAAATGTTACAAGATCTCCCTCATACAAGATTCAACAAACGTTACAACATGTCAAAACCCCAAAAATTTAGGAAAATTTAAAAACTTTTAAAATAATATTAAAACATAATAAATGCAATTGTTAACTGACTAAACCAGTTTTTATTTC
>LPNX010762026.1:0-11891 GCA_001517045.1 Pseudotsuga menziesii
CCGCGGGTTGGAAGGCAACAGTCGCGTGCAGATCGCGGGTTTAAAGGAAACAGGCGCGGTCTAGGTCGCGGGTTTCGGGCTGACAGCGGCGATCGGAGCGCACCTGTGTAATGAACAGGCGCGGTCGGATCGCGACTGTGGGCGGAAAAAATGCGGTCGGGATGCAGGAAAAAAGGCTGACAGCGGCGACTTGGTCGCGAGTTGGGGCCTGAAATGTGCGGTCGGGCCGCGGTTGCGGAAAGAAAAAACGTGGTTTCCGGCGGCCGAAAACGACAGCCGAAAGTACAGTACGGAAAAATAACAGTAAAAAAGACAGCGGAGTCGCCAAAACTGTAGCTAGGGTTTTCGCCCTAGCTTGTGCTGATGAGCACCTACTAAGGAATCTGGAATCCTTAGTAGCAGTTCAATAATGTAAAGAAAAAGAGACTGAAATGAAAACTAAGCTAAAGCAGTAAAAGTAAATAACATGAAGTAAGAATAGCAAAGAAATGTATAATGGTAATTTTTATTAATATTACCTCCGATGAAGAGGTTGGTGGAGTCCGTTGCGCTGGTCCGATGTCGGTGGCTTCGAGCTCCAAGCTGCTCCTTCTCCTTCTCCGATGGTGGAAAACAGGCCAAAAGGGGTCTCAATGGTGAAAATAGCTTGATGGTAAGCTAGGGTTTCACGAGATGTTTTGGCAGAGTAAGGGTGCTTATGACTGTGGATGTGAAATGAGGGGTCTCCACCACTTATTTATAGTTTTTTAGTGGTGGAATGCTAGCCCATGGTTTTTGGAAACCATGTGGTTTAGGGCAGCTTGTTTAGGGTTTTTGTTGTTTTAGGGTTTTCCTCCTTTTTCCTCATTATTTTTATTCCTTTTCTTCCCTTTTGGGGATTTTTGCTATTTTTAGAGGAATTTTGGTTATTTTTGGAGGAAAAAGGGGCTTTTGGCCTTTTGGAGGCATTTTAGGCCTTTTGGAGCCTTTTTAGATGGTTTTATGGCCTTTTGGAGGCATTTTAGGCCTTTTGGAGGCTTTTTAGTGGGATTTTCAGGGAAATATGGTAGGTAAATAGACGAATGAGCCATGAAATGGGGTAGATGAGGTAGTTAACCATTTTTGGGTGTTAACACAAACCTTCCTCGAAAGGGGGAGTAGTGATGTTGCAGTGGGATTGTATCATCCCTGGGCATTTTCCCTAAAGTGATCCAAAGACCTCGGTCCTCAAGAATGAAGAGGGATTGTATCATCCCGGGACATCTGTCCATAATAGATACGGTGACCTCGGTCATCGAGAATGTGATGGGATTGTATCATCCTTGGGAACCTTCCCTAAAGTGATCCGGAGACCTCGGTATTCGAGAATGAAGAGGGATTATATCATCCTGGGACATCTATCCATAATAGATCTGGTGGCTTCGGTCCTCGAGAATGTGGTAGGATTGCATCATCCTTGGACATAGTCCTAAATTGATAGGGAGTGATTATCCCGTAATTGTATCTGGTGACTTCGGTCGTCGAGAATGTTGTAGGATTCCATCATCCTTGGACTCAAGTCCTAAAGTGATAGGGAGTGATTATCCCGTAATTGTATCTGGTGACTTTGATCGTCGAGAATGTGGTAGGATTGCATCATCCTTGGACTTAGTCCTAAAATGATAGGGACTAATTCTCCCGTAATCAATCCGCTAACTTTGGTTGTCGAGAATGTGGTGGGATTGTATCATCCCTGGACTTTAAGTCCAAAAGTGATCCAAAGACTTTTTTTCTTTGAGTTGTGGATTGCAAGTTGTTGCTGATGATGATGATGCCGTACTGATCGAAAGATCAGAGTATGATGATGATGACGTACTGATCGAAAGATCAGAGTATGATGATGATGACATACTGATCGAAAAATCAGAGTATGATGATGATGACGTACTGATCTAAAAGATCAGAGTATGATGATGACGCACTATGATTATGATGTTTCTGATCGAAAGATCAGAGTATGATGATGATGTTTCTGATCGAAATATCAGAGTATGATGATGATGTTTCTGATTGAAAGATCAGAGTATGTTGATGATGTTTCTGATCGAAAGATCAGAGTATGATGATGATGTTTCTATGTTGATGATGTTTCTGATCGAAAGATCAGAATGTGATGATGATTATGATCGACAGATGAGAATATGATGATGAAGATGTTGCTGCTAATCGAAAGGTCAAGGTGCTGAAGATGTTGTTGTTGATCGAAAAGTCAAAATGTTGAAGATGTTGCTGATCAAAAAGGACAAAATGATGAAGATGTTGTTGCTGATCAAAAAATCAAAGTGCTAAAGATGTTGTTGATTGAAATTTCAAAATGCTGAAGATGTTGTTCCTGATCAGACAGTCAAAGTGCTAAAGATGTTGCTGATCGAAAGATCCAAGTGCTGAAGATGTCATTGCTAATTGAAAGATTAAAGACTGAAGATGTTGCTGATGATGAATATTGAAGATTGAAGATGAAGACTACATGATGTTGAAAAGCTTCCAATGATTTATAGATGTGTTACCCTGCTGATGTTGATGATGTCCCCCATCTTTGCTCTTATTGTTGTTGATGTAGAATACCCTTCTCGTTAAGGGGGAGTGTTGAAATATTGTAACTTCGAAGAATATTCTTTATGTATCTTTTGTGGTCCCCGATGGTCCAACCAGGAGAACAATTTGTATTTCATTGTACCCCGATGCTCCTAATTGGAAGAACTAATAAGAGTCATGAGGTAGTCCCCTCAAATTGTAAAGGTGGGTCATTTGCACCCCAATGTGGTTACTTGATCCTACATGTGTAACTCGAGCCTACATGAGTTAACTTAAGCCGACATGTTAATTGAGTAAACTTTAAGTGAACGGATGAATATAAATAGAGGTGTAGAGCTCCTCACTTGAGACAGACACTCACTTGGAATAGCACACTTGTGGAGGAGAGGAGTTGCTCGAGAAGGAGGAGAATCAGGTTTTTGATCTCCTTGTTGGTTTTACCTTTTTCCCTTTTTGGGGCATCTATATTGAGGAAGCTTTTGCTGGGTTTTTCCCTTTAGGGTTTTTCCATGATAAATCTGTGTTGTTCTTGTGATACTGTTTCTTTCAGTGATCCTATTTTATATGCTTTTATTATGAAAAATGAAATGATATACTGATGTCTTAGTTAAGCATATGAAAATTTAACAAAACCACGGTTGACCTACCTGGCAGACGAGTTATGCAGTCGACAAAGAAATCCAAACACTCCACAGAGATGCCACCCACAAACGCACAGTTCGACTCGACAAGGACAGGGTAAGCACTAGTTCACAAAGATAACAATAAAATAATGACTCGTCCCATATATATAGAACTCGGTTGAAAAATTCAGCGGGAAACAACCTCTATCGGACAGCGGAATAACTAAGGTATTGGACGGTTAATCAACAGAGAGCTGCAACAACGTGCGATGGACATACTATGGGTTCCCTGGCACAATAAAAAGCATCGACGAAATCAAAACTAAACTGCAGCCTCGGACCTCAGAACCTCTATAACATCAGAGGATTATCTCAAATGGAAGCTGCAATGATGGGTGTCATATGGACTAGGGGTTCCGCAAGAATAGAAAACAATCAGTGAAAATAGAACCAACGGTGAAAATCAAAATATCGGTAAAAACATATAACAACCAAATTGGATGGTTAGTCTTCTCCAGAGCCACAACAGCAGAATCAAATAAACTACGAACTCCACGGCAATAGAGAACATCGTCGATCGAAACAACTAGAGACACATCCCTTGATCAAAATTTCCAACATGGCTCCGACAGCGATAAGAACAAAATCATTTAAAATAAACCCGCGGGATCGGCAAAGGTAAGATCCTTCATCATAGTGCTTGCAATTTGCCATATGAACGGCAGCAACACAAGGTACTAATGCTTCGACGATGATGAAACAAAAAATGCTAAAAATAGAAGAAAAAAACAGCGCATCAGCGGAAAACAAAGCTTTGGATCGGGTCACTCATAAGTAATTTTACACAATGGCGACTGTGTAGATGACTACGGCCCCAACTCATAGTTCAAAAGACCTCCGATAGTGAAAAGGGAAATCATCGAAACTTTGAAGCATCAATTTCAAGTCAATAACATCAGTAGAAAAAGGTAGCCATTCAACAATTTAACTCAATTTAACCTCAAAGATCGAGAATTGTAGCAGAGGGCAACAAATTTCAGCAATCAGAAGCAGATCCAAACTAGATAGAATTTAAAAGGATGGTCCAATTTTTTTTAAAATTTAGGAAAATGTTGCAGATGCAACACCCCGATAGTTAAGCGCTGGAGATCGGAACCACTAATGCATCGGTAGGATAGTTCACTTGGCATCTTCAACGGCGGTAGACAGACAAACTATGGATTCCACGACAATAGAAAATCATTGACGATCAAAAGAACTAAGGAATACAGATCGGTGAGTCAAAGCTTAACATTGTCGCCATGTCAGCAACACAAAGGACTGGCCCTTCGATCAAAGTCAAACATCGTTCCGATAGTGATAAAGTAAAAAAGGATTTAAACAATAAAACCAAAAGGACCACTTAAATCGCATCATGAAAACAGGACTATCCATTAGCGGCATAGAGAACTAATGCCCCGATTTGTTGTTCAACTGACTTCTGATAGCGATCATTGAAAAGATCAAAAACATTAAGTACTTCAAATAAACCAAAAGGCTTTTCAGCTCGGCGACAGAAATAATAGTTTGTTTCACTTCCGAAACAGCGGTGGCATAGAGAACTAAATCCCTAACTCAAACTTCAATAAACCTCCGATGGCGATAAAACCAAACCATCGAAAAAACAAAACATGTTAAGGGTTTGAATAAAACTAAAGACGTTCGGCTAGGTGACGGTGATACTAGGTTGTTTAAACTTTGTTGGAAAGAAAATAGTTAACGAATCATCCAACTCTCGATAGTGATAAACAAAATACTCAAAAAACATTAAGCTCTGAGAATAAACAAACTCCACAGTCTTCAAAGAAAACTAAGTTTATAGCATAGGAATGACAAATTTCAGGAAACCAACAATCCCAAGCCAGATAGAATCAAAAGGAGGGTCCAAAATTTAAAAAATTTGGGAAAAAAGGTTGCAGCTGCAACATGATGTTAAGAATTCCTTTATACATGGATATATTCATGAGAAAATATACATGAACACACCCAAGTGCTACATTTCAGATTCATCTTTGGTTTGCAAATTAAAGAAGTCATTATACGGGTTAAAACAGGCCCCAAGAGAGTGGTATTCCAAGATGGATTCCTTCCTTCTCTCGCAAAACTTCCAAAGATGTATATACAACATTATGATGGTAATTTTCTTATCATTGTTTTATATGTTGATGATATCTTTATTACCGGTAGCACTGTTGCTTCCATTTTAGTCATAAAAGCTATCCTCCATGATGCATTTAAGAGGACCAATTTGGGGCTCTTGAAGCAATTTCTGGGGCTTGAAATTGGCCAAAATTTTGATGGGGTAATGGTAACTCACTATAAATACATATCAGACATGTTATTTAAGTTTAACATGGCTTAATGTAAGGCTTCTTCAGTCCCTTTCCTTTCAGGGATCATCCTTGAAGAAGGAAAAAGAACTCCACCGATGGATTGCACAATCTACCGCTAGCTGATTGGTAGCTTGATTTACTTGACTCATTCTCAGCGTGATATATGTTATGCCATGAATGATTTATCAAGATACATGCAACAGTCTCATTATCTTCATTGGAAGGTATCCAAGCGGATCCTCCAGTATATTCAGGGCAACAGGACCTACGGCATTCACTATGCAATAGACTCTCAGCTAGAGTTGATTGGTTACACATATTCATATTGGGAAAGAGATTCTATTGATCATAATTATACTTCCGGATATGTATTCATGTTTGGTAGCAGCCCTATTTTTTAGTGTAGCAAAAAGTTGTCCGCCATTGCATTATCTCTAGAAGAGGTCGAGTACTGAGGAGTGGTGAATGCTTGCATCCAAGCTGTTTGGTTGCAAGGATTTCTTTCAGAGTTTGATTTTGGTAGTACTTTTTCCACTATCCTATTTTGTGACAATCAAAGTTCTATTATGATCTCCACTGATCCAATTACCAGGAAGAGGACCAAGCATGTAGAGATACACATGCACTCTATCAAGGAATTGGTGCATGACAGGACCAACATTATGCAATAGTACCCTACTGATGAGCAGATTGCAGAAATATTCACCAATAGATTTTCAGAGAATAAGTTCACTTACCTCCATTCACTATTGGGTTTGAGTTCATCAGGGTGATCAGATTACTTCTCTAGTGTTCAGCTTGAGGGGGGGGGTGGGGGGGTTCCCTCTTTCCTCACTTAGATTTATTTTCGAGCATTGTTTGAGTTACTTTATTGTACAGGGTGACCTATGGCCTTTGTTTCTAGGGCCCTATGATTTCATGCATTTTATTTTTACTCCTCTTGAGTATAGCTTAAGGGGGTTATTGGAGTCATTTACCCAACATGCACACTTATTTGGTCAATTTGGCCTATTTACCCACTATCCTAAGTTTAATTTACTTACTTGGCATCAAATGAGCACACTATGACATCGGCATGAGCACACCCATGCCCTCCTTCATTCAAGGGGGTCAGCTAAGCCTTCTCCTTCATTCGAGGAGGCTAACTGGGCTTCGTCCTTCAAATAGGGAGCAATTCTGGGGTGATCTGAGTGTCATAAATGCACCTAATTATTAACTGAATGTTGTTTCACCTAACAATCAATTAAGCTAAGTTGTGAAGGCACCTCCATTCATTATCTGATTATTTTTTTCCAATATTTATGGAATGGAGCTAACAATGGCACCTACAACCACTTCTGATGACATGTGTCACTTCAGTTAACTCCATCAGAGATACTTGGAGTTATGGATGCACTACCTCCTTCAGTTGGACATGAAGTTACATGTGATGAGTCAGTTTTAGTTATAATCAGTCATCTATTGCACTCCAATTTAGTTACGACTTAGTGTGAGATTCAGTTATTGATTAGTTCAGTGGTTAACTAAGTGTGCCGATTGTGGCTGACATTCAGTTAAGATACACCCATTCATTCAATTCGGATGACCTCCTTGGGAATTTGAATTTTCTTGGAATTCATGTACTTTGCATGACCATTTTATTGTACTATCATTATTTTATTGATTATACAGAGCTGCAACATTCTATTGGAGCACCATTATGCCATTTTCATTCTTAATTATCTTAAATCTCTTATGAGACTTTGTTTTAGTCCCTAGATTACTGTGATGATGTGAAGGTTAACGCCTTGATCTAACTATGTTGAACCTCTTTTTATTGCACCTCAAGATTTCACTTTTGGTCCTTCTTGACTATAAAATACATTTTTTTCCTAGGAAAAAAATGAATGATTGTACGCTCCAAAAAAGAGTAACTAGGAGGATAATAATGTTTGAAGAGTTATGGATGCCATTGCAAAGATAATGATGCAACAATGATTTCCAAATGGAAAATAAAAACTGAACATTCCCTCCGGCAGAGCCTCTGCTGTTGTTCTCCTTGGGCTCCCTCGGTCTAGCAGATAAGGACGAGTTTCCCATCTCCCAAGAGGTATTCCCAGATATCGTGGCACACTCAAAATTGCCTCTATCTCAGGCCGCTATGGAAGATAGGGAAGTAACCTTCAATGATATTCAGGTATCCTTGAAAAATATCAAACAACACATTGGATGACTCTACAACATCATGAATCGGGGGTTATAGAAATAATTTAAATTGCTGAAGAGGTCAAATGGATGGCATGGAAAATGGGAAATCATGATGTTTGAATAGAAGACAACCACGGAGATCTGCATGAGCTAATGGGCACAATTGGATACATGAGGGAGGATATACAAAAGTTGGTAAACATGATCCAAAGAATCCATTTCCAAGACTCCCCTGTCAGAGATCATCCTATGGAGGAAACCTCAGTAGTTCATCCTGTTAAAGACCGAAAGGGAAAGCAACTAGAGTAGTTCAAGTTCAATGGTATTTATATATTTTTCTGCATTTTGGTTTTAGGTGTCTTTGTTCGTATATACCCTTCGAAGGGTGAAAGATGTATTTTTTTCCACAATTGCAGGTTTAAGTCTATAGTTTCAAGTATAAGCAGTTGAACAGTATTTTGGGGCAAAAAAAATATGTATTCTAGGTCTCAGAACTCTTATTTTGTACTCATGGCTGCAAAAATCCTTTTTATATAGTTATAATATCTTCTTGGTTTTTGTTAAAAAAAACAATACATGCATCGCATTGGTTCAATTTCTTTGTGATTGTGGGTTGACCAAAAAAACCATTTTTCTGTAACAAATGAGGACTATCATAATTGATATGCTTGTATCTAGAATGAAACAAAAGACAACAATTTACCATCATCATTCTGAGAAACGTGTGCATAGTTTTTTCCCTTACATATATCCCTTTCAACTTCAACAATCTCTCATCTTCCCATCCTGTTATGATGACCTAGTTGTCAAAAGATCTTCTTATCTTGGCTATTCCATCAACAATGTGAATGAAATGTCCTTATTGTCAAATGTGCACAAGAGACATGAAGTTCCTCTGCATATAATATAGAGAACATTATGCAACTTAAAGTATGGAAACCTAATCCTTTTGAGCCTAATAGTGCTAATTCACTCAAGTTTGGGGTTGGATTTATCTACAAAATATAACATTCCATCTACATTGAAATTTAATTCTTCAAAGAAAAGTCTTTTCTAAAAGTCATGTGGTAGGTAACACTAGTGTCAAGAAACCAAATATCTCTCCAACAAGCAAATGAAGAATTGAACAAAGCTTCATTTACATCAATATTACAATGTGCAATAATGAGATGAGCATATTCAAGAGCGTTACCTTCTTCACGAGCTTTACCTATTTCTTTCTACTCTTTCTTCTCAGTGATCTTATCCACGGAATTATGCATGTCTTTTGTTCACGCCCCTTCTTCCCATGACGAACAAATTAAAGATCAAATATGTCACTATATATAATGTTTCCTTTGTGTCCTAATTCTAGCGGTCATTGTGTCCATGTCAAATACTTGTGTCCTTTATGTCCGTGTCAGCTACTCATATATAACGTCATTAGAAGAAATTTGGGGTTTTAAATGGGCCTTATAAGAAAATGCGCCAACAATACATTTTGTGAGTTGGAATTCAAGAACCAATAGAATTTCAATAAAATGAGTCAACCATAATGATTGAATTGACATATTTGTCATAAAAGAAAACTATTTTTTTGTTCGTATTTTCGATATATCTCCCTATTTTTATCCTCAAATTCCAAGCGGGAGAGCTCGTTGGATTTGTAATTTAATTACGCATCCAATGAGTACCCACACTACATACTTTTGATGGACCCTGCTACCCCAAAAATAAGAAATACCTAAAAACAAAGTTCAGCTGTTTCTTATTTTTGGGGTAGCAAGGTCCGTCAAAAGTATGAAGTGTGGGTACTCATTGGATGCGGAATTAAATTCCGCATCCAACGAGGTCTCCTGCTCAGAATTTGAGTAAAACCACAAGGAGATATGTCGAAAATACGAATAGAAAAAGTAGTTTTTTCATTCTTTCTCCCAAATTAATAATTATTATTTTATTATTTTCCTTAGGAGGCCCATTTTAGACCTCATATTTCCTCTAATGGTCCTTTGTGTCCTAATTATGGGAGTCATGTCCATGTCGAATACTCATATTCCCGTGTCCCATGACATATATATAACATGTCCTTCATGTCTTACTTCTGGGGGTTGCAATGTCTATGTCGGATACTTGTATTCCCATGTCCTCTGTGTCCAATGACATATATATAGACATTTAGGTCCAAATTTGTGTAGAAACTATAATATTTACAAAAAATTCAATAGAAAGTACAATCAATACACATTACACATTCACAAATCACAATGCATATGTCAATGATAGACCTCACTATTGGATTCCCACAAGATGCATAAGAAAACCAACCAAAGTAGGACTATTTCTATTTGATTAGATTACATGGATGGGGGCCACACCCTATTATTATCTTTTCTCATACAAAATACCCTTTGTATTTTAGATTATGCCACTTGCAATTATCATACCACTTAGATTGAATGTCATGGATAGGAATAGAAATAAGGGGTAACCGCCCCTATGTGAAATGAATCCCCTTGTGATGTTGTTCAATGAATATCCCCCCTTGAATGCTTGTTGGTAAATAAGGGGTAACCTCCCTAATGTGAAATGAATTCCCTTGTGATGTTGTTTGTGGAATATGCCCCCACTGAATACTTATTGGTGTGCTCTCTGACTTGATTTGAGAGGCTAATAGCCAAACAATGTAATATGTAATTGCACATGGAAGAATAATAAAAATGAATCACATCTAAGAGCCAAACAATGTAATTTGTAAATGTATATGAAAGGAAAATAAAAATACATCACAAAATACAAACAAAGAAGGATGACAAAGATGGGGAGCTGTAATTCCATCGGTGCAGTGGGTTCTCATAGGATCATAAAATTTCTCATCCAAATCAAAATGTTCTATTACATAATGTCATAATTATATTTCTCATGAATTCATCAAAATCAAAATGTATTACATATATCTAAGAATGCCACTAGAAAATAGAAAAATGGGTAGATTAAGATGGAAAACCTTCTAATTCTCTTCGCCTCAATCCTTTAAAACCCATAACTAGGAGTTGAATCGATCGAGGTCAAATCGGATAGGAACCGAAACCGACAACAAACCGGAGCGGTTTGATTTCAATGACTTGTCCTATACAAAAAAAATATATTTAACATTCCAAGCTATGATTTCAAACTATTAGAGACATAATATGCAAAGTCTATTCATGTATATACCATGTAAAGGTGAATATAGAAAAATGATACCAAGTGCGGTACATATCTAAATCAAAATTGAAAATACATAATCATTAAAATCTTTGCCTATATTGGGATCCTATTCTCTAGGCTCTATTTCTTGCCTCTACCTTGAATATCAAAGTTGATCCTCCAAGGACATTAGTCAACACCCTACAATTTTCATGAAATTTCCTAATCCAAGCGTTAAAATAAGCTTAAAAAAGTTTCCCATGCTTAATAAGTGATTTTTCTTCATTGAAGGATAAAAAATTATTACGGTCATGAAAGAACGGTTCAATCAACGTCAACAATAAAGCATCAACACCACCAACATCAAGATAGAAATATTTCGATGTGCTTGATTAAATTCCAATCCGAGACCCTCATACATGATGGAATCTAGTGGAAACTTTGCAATCGTGAAATCCTGAAAACTACTAAGTATGTTGAATTTTGAATGGAATCTAAAATTATACTTTTTGCATATGAAGTATAATGAGGTTGGAACCACTCACAAACATCCTAAAACAATTAATGTTAATGTTAAAATTTTAAGAGGATAGAAAATGAAAGCTAAGGAGAATGTCACTTTTACTTTAAGAATTTAACATTACCATTCAATATTACTGACTTCATTGTCATAGGTACAATACTGGTCAATATTTTTTTGAGAACATCAGTGTCTAGCCTCCACACATGCACCCTAGGCATGTTTCTATTGACTCGATCGAGTTAATAAAAAGTCGTTTGGTCTCAGGCCAGTTGAGTACCAAACTTGACTCGGCTGGATTGGTACCAAACCGAACTTTGGAGAGAGTTTTGTCTCAGTTTGAGGTTGATGAGGCTTGAACCAGTCAACTTTTGGTCTCAGGCCAGTTGAGTACCAAACTTGACTCGGCTGGATTGGTACCAAACCGAACTTTGGAGAGAGTTTTGTCTCAGTTTGAGGTTGATGAGGCTT
>LPNX010762026.1:16458-32889 GCA_001517045.1 Pseudotsuga menziesii
TCCCACCCCCTATACTTGATCTAGCTGTCAAAAGGAAGATCGAAAGTTGGGCATTCTTGTAGAAAACTAGCTCATATATACCTTGCATTTCCTTAAGCTATATCATAAAGCATGCGCTATCCTATAAACAAAGTAGGCCTTGAAGAAGGCTGCTATTGCAAGATATCTGTTATCCCTAAACTTGAACCTAGACTACTGGGGTTCAAGCTCAGAGAAATCTTTAAAGATAATTCAATATAAAATCAAAATCAAAACATAATTGGTATGTAATTAAAACGTACAGGAAAATCAGATAACCATCATAGAGCTGTATGACATAAAATAAAATACAAAATTTAATAACAAGAGGAGTACGAGCATGAATTTATGGAATGGACTTGGTTCTATCACTAAATGTTAAATGGTAACTGCATTTTATCATAAGAATCATGTAATGGATTTTAATTGACTATACACACCATAAATCATAAAAAATACAATTAATAAAAAGAACAAGACAAGCTGATAACCAAAATCATATGAAAGTAAATCCTGTATTAAAGATGCAAAGAGTTTTATGCCTTACAGTACATATCAAAATTGGATTCCCATCTCCGATTGCCACCCTTCATATCTAGCTACTATCCCTTATATACAAAACTTTTGAGTTTTTTGAGATAATTATCAGATCCTATTTTTATGGATCGAATTTCTTCAAAAATAGAAAAGTCGATATTCTAAAATAGTCTTAATACAAGTGTAATACAAATGGAAATAAAGTTAGACATCTGTCAAACCTTGATTGCTTTCAAATCCAGCTATCATCCTAAGTCTAAAGACTCTTAGAAGCTTCTGCTAAAACAATCAGATCACTTAAAACCTGGGATCTCTTTTGCAATCTCGAAAATTCAACATCCTTATTCTCCATTTGATTGTGTGCCTCTTTACTCTGGGTCTTCATGTGTTCATACTGCTTCTGGATGGCTCTCTTCTCTTTCAAGATGTCTTTAGATATTAAAAGTAGCTTTTGGTAATCTGCTTCTTTTTCCTCCAAGTCCTCTCGTAACCTTTTATTTGCAGTCATTAACTTTTCATTGATACTCTGTAAAAACATGGTTTGCTCCTTATATGTCTGTAGAGACTTTTTAATCTTGTTCAATTCTGGAGCTATTTCAATAGCTTTTTCTTTCATAAGAACTTCATCTTCTTGTGGAAACTTTGAGACTCAACAGTCTTCCAAATACACCTGTTTACTTGTGCAAAATATTTTAGGTATAGATCCTGGAACACCCTGAATATCAATGAAATTTTCATTATCTAAACAGTATTGATCCTTGTATGCGTGTATAGTTTCCTCATTGAAAGAATCATTTACCATTACAATCTCTCCACAATCTTCATTTCTATTCTTTGGAATATGCATTAATTCCATTTCTATCTGCATCTTACTCCTTATCCTAGTCCTAGGCTTCAAACCAATGCCTTCTGGATTCAAAATCTAAACTCGTTCTTATTTCTTTGAAGTTATATTTTTTAGAACCATACTCAGTGTTTCAGGGTTTTCATCTGTAACTGAAGCTTTAGGAAACAAGTTACTTATTTGGTTTGGCTTTTCTACAAAACCCTTTCCTTTTGCTGCAATATTCTCAGTCTGTTCTTCATGATTTTTCATTTGCTAGTTCAAGTCTTATGCTACCCTTTTTCCCTTTTCTTTGATCTTTTCTTCAAGCCCTAACTCTCACAGAAAAATTTCCCAAGTTCGTCATTCTTTATTCAATTGTGAAATTAACAATAATTTTATCAAACCCTGGTGGTATATAGAACGAGTAGTGTGTTCTGGATGGGCTTGAACCCATGTGACCATCTTTTGCAAGATTTTTAACAGATAAAATGGAAGATTAAGTTTTAAAATTCCATTGAGATGCATTAACAACCTCAAATGACATTTGAGGATTCTATCATAGAGACCTTCACAAGTGATATAATTTTGAACCATTTCCAAAGGAATTTTCCAATTGGGTTTTATCTTACTTACATGAATGCCATTCTTCTAGTTCAACTTCTCAAACCGTGGAAACAAGAACTCACCATAGTTGCCCTAAAAATCCTTCTATTTAAATCACCTTTCTCCTTGTTCTAGAACCCCTATTGCTTCTACAATAGATTCTTCATTCACCATAGCCTTCAAATTCTTGAGCTGAACCACTCCTTCTTTGTAATTTTTTATGAAGGCCCGAGTCACCTGTGTATTATAACCCTGCAACTTTTCACAAAAGGAAAACCAACTCGCATTTCTCATTAAGTGGGTTGATCTTGGATATTGCATTATCCATTGTGTATTATCAGGTTCCAGTCTACAAATCGAACCTCCTCATCTTCTTTTCACCAAAATATCTGCATCTTCCTCTATTGCTACCTTCAACATTTTGCAAACTCTTCACAATACAAACTATAGAGACCTAATGGAATTCGAAACAGTAGCATAAAACATGTTTAATGAAATATGGAATATATCACTGTCAACACTGTCAATACTGGTACCATTTTCCATCATATCAAATGCCTCGACTTCATACAAAGAACACTTGTGAAAGAAAATGAGTGCCACGATCAACAAGTTCATTCATCATTTAGACATGCCTTCAAGGGATAATGATGATGCTTTAAACCATAGTACCAACCGTGTCAAATGTACAATCTTTACCATGTGTTTAATATATCCATATACTTTTGTTCCATTATCAAGTTTTAAAATGATATTATGAATAAAACCATCTCGCAGTGATGCAATATTCTAAGAAATGCTACGAGTTTATATAACCAACTTTACACCTGATTTTATCATAAAATATCTTGCTCTTAATACAAGTCCATAACTTTAAATAATAAATGATTTGAGCCTTCAAAAGAAATCATAATAAAATATAGAAATCATGACACACAAAGGTATAAAAAAATAAGGTAATACTAAAGTTATGAACTCAAAATAAAGAAAAAATATAAAACCCTAGGATAAAAATGAGAAACAACCATAGAGATAACAATATCTTTGTGCATTAAATCCACCAAGTGACTGTAAATTGTTGAATACATGTAAATTTCCCTCAAACATTTGGAAATTAGTTCCTTGAAGGAATTGAATATATGCTAGAGCAAATATCATACCTCACCTTTAACCAGAACTTAGCAAATAGGTTTACGTTCTCCATCTTACCTTTGTCGAGACACTAGTCTTTTTGAAAGAATGCGACAATGTTTAAAGAAGTTCACCATCAACTGGTATGTGTTATATCTCTTACACACCCCATATTAGTAGTCCAAATGGGATCCTCCCGATGATCTCCAGTAACAAAAATTAATTCGTTCTCCAATTTGATTTTCCCAATGTCATCAAAACACTTCACACAAATTTGATGAAAGTGCATGCTTGTATAGTATTGGAACATTAATCTTATTGCTTGAGTATATAAATCTATATTAGGCAGAGCTTGAAGTCAAGTGTTGAGAAAACTCAAGGATTAAAGCTTGTGGAAAACATCAAAAGGGACTAAGTATAATACTTGAGTGAGAGAGACGTTTTCGCCCAAATTGATCATTTGGAGAGAAATGTTAGCGAGCGAAAGTATTTCTCCTTATGAAACATGAAAACTAGAAAAATTGTCTAAGTCAAATGATTTGGCTTGGTTATCTTTTTGGCCCAAATTCTTCATTATGAGTGAGGTATGTCTCAACGGAAAATACATTTGGTCTTGCAACATGTCCCAAAAAATGTATCATTTAGGCTAAAACATCGTGCTTGAAAATATTTTTATGTTGCGATATGGCATAGGTTAAAAAGGTTATCCAAGGTGTGATGTGGGTGTGATAAGGGGATTTCTTAAGAGAATTTTAAATTGGGCTATGAAAAAAATATATGTTGAAGAAAAACTTTGTTCCCCATAGCCTCGAAGGGTCACATAGGCCACTCGGTACATGCCATTATCGCACTTAATTTATCATCATGCATAATCAACCATATAATTGACATGTTTATCGAAGTGGTGTGTGTGCTCCTTAATATTGATGCTACTAAGTTCAATGGCCCAAAGAACTTATATTCATCTACTTAAGTAAAAGAGAGAGTTGGATTGTGAGCCTAGCGAGTCGAATACCTCTAACATGAAAACTAGCTACCATGTGGTGATTTTTAAAACATAGAGTCTCGAGTTGATAATATTGGGGTTAAATATTTGCACTACCTTGTATAAAGCCTGGGTCCTCAAGCTACAAGAATTCATTTTAATTATAGGTTTGAAACTAGAAAGAAACTTGATCACCCTTTCCACTTTCTATCATAGGAGGATGCTCTGTCGATAGAGAAGAAAACATGGTTTATGAATTTAGGATCACTCTACTTGAGTCGTTGGCACCTGGGGATGCGCTTGGTTTGAAAGTTGACTTGTTGCATGTCAACTTGTTATTTAAAATTCTATATTTGTTTCTTTCTTTTGCCCAAGAATCAGTCCATTTTTCAAGAAATTTTGGCTATGAATTTTGCATACTCTGAGAAAGAAGCTATACTAATGGGCCTAAATCCACCCTTAAGTTTTTTCTATCATCCTGAATATTGTTGGGTGGGTGGAATACGTCCTAAGAAAGCGTATGATAATAATTTAATTGTGATCCAAAAACCAAAACCTCCTAGGAAACCAACTAATGGTATGTTGGTTCCTAGTAATCCCATGATCTTGATCATTAGAAATGGCATTTTTTGCCCCTCCCAATCGTTGATGTATTTGTAACTTCAGAATGTATTCTCCTGTATATTTCATATATTGTATTCTATTGGTCCCTGATGTTCCTATTGGGAGAATCATTAATGTAATCAAGTCATGTAAATTCATAGAGGTTAACCCTCCTTGTTGATCGAGGGCAAAGTCCCCACAGTTGTGGGGCACTAGGGTTATTAGACTCTCCTAGAGAAGTCATCCATAGTAAGTAATTATCAAGTTGGAAACTAGTATAAATAAAGAGTGAGACTCTCTATTTGATACACACACTAACCCAACTGCAATGCATAGGTGAGAGAAGAGGAGCTCGCTCAAGTGAGAGAGAATAACTGTTGGAGATCATCTTTATGTCTTTGGGTTTTATTGCTACCATTGGTGCTCATTCTATCTCTGAGGAAGTTACAGGGTTTTCTCCTTTATGGTTTCCCCAAGGAAAATCTATGTGTCTATTGTCTCTTGTGATTGATTTTTTTGCATGTTATTCTCTTAGATAAGATCCTAAGATCATATTCCTTACATGATAAAAATCTAGCATGGTATCAGAGCTAACCTAAGAAGAATACACTGTGCAGCTGCAGAAGCTAGGGATTCTTTATTTTTGTGTTTCTCTCCATAGATCATCAGCAAAAGGAGGCTAGGATAACTCTCCATTGAAGGGCACATCTTTCTGTCAAAGCAGAATTTGATTCCTGGAATTTTCAGTTTTTGCTGCAGGAAAATAGGGATTTTTATAGAAGAGGATTTTTTGAGTGAGCCCACCATAGGATTTCTCTCCTCATCAAAATCAAAGTTTAGAGACCAAGGTAGAAGTTTTTGGTTGAGTAAAAATCCAAGAAATTCAAACCCTAGTTTGAACCGAGGCTTGAAAAACCCTAAAATACTAAAGCTCGTAGTGTTGTTACATTCACTATATCTCAGGATTGAAAAGGATCAGGAGACAAATTTTTCACAGGACGAATAGAAAATCCTGATGTACACTTTGTAAAACTTTCATCCTCGGATTCACTATATTATGGGAGATATGATTCCTCCAAATCAGGGTTCCAGCCTTTTCCAAGATTCATCCCTAAACAAGACACCTAGGGAGAATTTCGATATCTCGGGAAACAAATGTCCAAATGAAATTTTCTAAGATGTTCCAGATAGGGCATGGAATATAATTTCTTTGGTAAAATTTCTAGACCCCAAAGTTGAAACAGTGGGACATGGTAATCTATACAAGTTCGTTATGCTGAACAGTCCTGAATTAAGTCACTGTGGGAAAACTATCATAAGTCCCAATTGGTAAAACAAATTCTGATAAAACCTATGGTTCTAGAAAGCTGATAGACATGACTACCTTAGTAAGAAATTTCAAACATAGAGGAGAATTATGTTGAGAGATACCAGAAAAACAATATTAGGAATTTCTGCACAAGAAATTGGAAAACTAGGGCTTCATGTTCCGGGAGCTTCCCTCCACTGTTTTCAGAAAAGGAGTACATTGGAAAACTCATCTTGAAGAAGCCCATCTTTCTATCCAATCATAATTTTGAAATTCCAAGCTTTGAAAATTAGGTTTTCTATGACAAACCCTAGGTTAGCTAGCTCCGGAACCAGGACAGACACCTCAAATCGTAAGAAAGATCTAGGATCCAGAGGGAGATGAGGCCAAGGCTAGAGCCAAGAGAATCATTGCAGATTCTATTAAATATCATCCCATCCCTCATGTGTCATGCTTGAAAAAACCAAAAGGAAGTGTTCGATTCTATGACGAAGCAATCAAAGAAGAATAATATATGGTTATAACCACCTTGAATGGCCTCTCAGGATCATGGGATTTATTCATTTGAGGAATGTGTGCCACAAGGAAGTGATTACCTTTAGTAGAATCTGGGAAGAGCACACACAAGAAGAAGATTGACTCATAATAATAGAAGAGAAAATGGGAGCAACTGAAGATTAAGCTCTCACCATCCAAAGAAGATCCCTCAAGTGATGAGGAATACGAAGGACTCAACTTTTGAAGAACCTCTTATCCATATTAGCATTTGGATAAGAAATGTTGACATCATGAATGAAGAAGATGATGAAGTAGAAGGCTGAAGAAGGATTCTAACAACAAAAATGAATAAAAGATAAGTATTCAATTGTCATTTCATGATATTATTTTGTTATGCATTTGTTTATATTCAACTGATGTGTTATGCATGATAGAATGTTTGCATTAATGAAAGTATACTACAAATATGCATATGATGGTTAAGTAGCCCAGGGTGCTATACAACTCTCCATTGCTACTTATATAGAATGAAATATCTTTGTTGACATATTGGATTAGTGTATGATCTCAATGATGTCATGGTAGAGATGGAAGGCATCTAAAACGTTTCCGTGAGATATGGATGAATATTGTATTGGCTAAAATAGTTGAATGATTATATATTTATGCATAAGAATTTTCCAATATGAATATTACTTATGAAATGTTTCTAACCATACGAATAATGCATTTGGCTTATATGAAATATCGTGTACAATCGCCTACAGGAAATGAAGGATGAGACTTGTTCTGAAGAACAAGTTACGATAGTTCGAGAAATAATCCAAGATGAAGAATAATATGATGATACTTTCAAAGAAAGAAAAAGGTCTAAGATACAATGCATTTATGTGACACTATTCAACGACATCATTAATGCAGTGCCCTCAAGCTATGAAGAAGTAGCCAAGAAGAAAGGGAAGGAGAGTACTAGTTCAAGAAGAATGATGTCTAAGATGCGGTATCGAGACCTGAAGGGAAGTATATAGTATCTTTCATATGGATCTAGAAGATCTAGTATGCAGTGGCATACAAGGAAATATTCATAGCACGAGGATTCTCATGGAAGGAAGGAATAGACTACAAAGAGACATTTGCATTCACTAGGAGTTAAGACACATGACATGAAGACTCATGTGTGCAAATTAACGAATTCCTTGTATGAGCTCAGAAGGAACCCATGGGATAACACATACATGAGGAGCTTGAATATCACCTAGAGTGATGAAAATATTAACCTTTTCTACAAGGTTAAAGATGAAAGCCTATAGAGGATGACAAGATCACAGATGGGTGCGAGAAGATCTCTTGAAAAGCTTTAAGATAGAGGATCTTGATATCTAGTGACCATGGATGGATACATAGAATATTATTAGTAGAGGAAGCTACTTGTCACTCCAGTACAGAATGTTTCAATGCATAGAGTACGAAAGACAGAGGGAGAATGATGCTCAGCTTCAGAGGGAGTGACTGCAGAATATCCTGAGGTTCAACATCGTATGGCAGGATGGACATGTTACTGATGGATATAGGATTTACTGAGAGTAAAGTGGATTTCAACCTTTACTTCAAGGTTGAAGGTGGAATACCAGTGGTGCTCCTCTTATATGTTGATGAATTGTTCCTGACAGGAAAAGAGGAACTCATTAAATATGCAAGAAGGAGACTTACTGCCAAGTTCGAGATGAAGGACTTGGGTATGATGCACCACTTTCTAGGCATATAGGTGTGGAAGAATGTAGACGAAATCTCCCTTGGATAAGGGAAGTATGCAATAGAGATCCTAAAGAAGTTTGGGATGATGGATTGCAAGGCCATGACCACACCTATGGAATCAAACCTGAAGCTATTGAGTGATGCTATGATGTATCATGAGAGGATTTATTCCTTGATGTACCTGACGAATATGAGACAAGATATTTTATTTGTTGTGAACATATTGAGACATGTTCACCTGATTGCTGCAAAGCATATTCTGAGGTTCCTGAAGGGTACAGTTGATTATGGGCCCAAGTATGAAGCAAATTAGAATACTAACATGGAGGGTTATGTGGATTCAGATTGGGTATGTAGTGCCATTGAGAGGAAGAGCACTTTGGGGTGCTGCTTCAGTATGATATTAGGTGTGAAATATTTTCTTAGCTGGAAGCATTCCAGCATGGTGCTGAGTAGAGTTGAGGAAAAATATGTTTCCATTTGCTCAGCTATTTGAGAGGTAGTATGTTTCTTTTGAAAAATACTATTTTACTTGATTGATCTGACTTGCATTTTTGTATGATGCAGAGAGGAGCAGTGAAGCCCCAGTATCTGATCTAGATCGAGATCTTTCGAAAGAGGGAGCTCTAGCATAGCAGGTGAGACAGGTTTTCTGAGCATAAAATCCTGGTGCAGCTCGTAGGTTTCTCAGACATAAAAATTCCTATAGGTTTTCCTCGAATGTAATCAGTCCTGGTGAAGCTCACAGGTTATCCTTGGACGTAATCATCCATGATGTGATTCTATGATAGAAATGGCCAGAATGAAGTTTGAGTACTTAATGGATAAGCCTATTATTCTCTAGATCGAGGTTCCTTTTAAGGGGAAGTGATGAGTCTGTGTGCCTTTCTGACATGGTGGTAGTATTGGTTCCTCCCAGAGTCAGATGTAAGTGTTGAGCCTTCTGACATGGTGGTAGGATTTGTTCCTCACATGGTAAGATGTAAGTGTTGTTCCTTTCTGACATAGTGGTAGGATTGGTTCCTCCCATGGTCAGATGTAAGTGTCTTGCCTTTCTAATATGGTAGTAGGAAGGGCCTCCCATGGTCAGATGTAAGTACTGTGCCTTTCTGAGATGGTGGTAGGTGGGGCCTCCCATGGTAAGATGTAAGTGTTGTGTCTTTCTAACATGGTAGTAGGTGGGGCCTCCCATGGCCAGATATAAGTCAATGTGCCCTTCTGACAAGGTGGTAGAATTGGTTCCTCCCATGGTTAGATATACGTACTGATTTATACATCCAGTATGAAAAAGGACTAGCTCTGTAGTAGAAGACCCTGTAGAGGGCATGGCCTACATCTAGTATGAAAAAGGAGTCACTCTGTAGAGACCTACATCCAGCATGAAAAAGGGTTGGCTCTATAATGGCCTACATCCAATATGAAAAAGGACTGGCTCTATAGAGACCTATATTCGGCATGAAAAAGGGTTGTCTCTGTAGAAGTACATCCAGAATAAAAAATGGTTGGCTCTGTAGAGGCCTACATCTAGTATGAAAAAGGAGTGGCTCTGTAGAGCTACATCCAGTATGAATAAGGACTAACTCTGTAGAGACCTACAGCTAGCATGAAAAAGGGTTAGCTCTGTAGAAGTACATCCAACATGAAAAAGGGTTGGATTTGTAGCAGCCTACATCCAGTATGAAAAAGGACTGTCTTTGTAGAGACCTACATCTAGTATGAAAAAGGACTGTCTCTGTAGAGGTACATCCAGTATGAAAAAGGACTGGCTATGTAAAGGCCTACATCCAGTATGAAAAAGGACTGGCTCTATAGAGCTACATCTGGCATGAAAAAGGGTTGGCTTTGTTGATGAATACCTACATGGAGGCTAGGCCTACAACTAGCATGAAAAAGGGTTGGCTTTGTAGAAATTCCTGTGACGAGAATAATTGAGAGATAGCACCATTTGAACGAGATAGTGGAAGCAGTGACATTGATGATGATCTGGTGATGAAGACTTGTGCTGATGAATTGTGTCAGGAGAATACCTTCCTACTTAAGAGGGAGTGTTGATGTATTTGTAACTTCATACTATATTCACTTGTATATTTCATATATTGTATTTCATTGGTCGTCGATGTTCATATCGGGAGAATCATTAATGTAATCAAGTCATGTAAAGTCATAGAGGTTAACTCTCCTTATTGATCGGGGGCCAAAGTCCCCACATTTGTGGGGAAGTATGGTCATTAGACTCTCCTAGAGAAGTCATCCCTAGTAAGTAATTGTCAAGTCAAAAACTAGTATAAACAGAGAGTGAGCCTCTCTATTTGAGACACACAATCACCCAGCTGTAGTGCATAGTTGAGAGAGGAGGAGCTCACTCAAGTGAGAGAGAGAATAACTGTTGGATATCATCTTTCTGTCTTTGGGTTTTACTGCTTGTTGAAGCCCCATAAGTGTATGTGGTTGTAAAGGGTGTCTAAGGATTACAACACACAGATAATACCTAGCCAAAGGATTCAAGCAATCCCATGCAAGTATTTCTTTATCCTTGAGTTTTTTGAGGTAGTGATCTCCCACGGATATTTCAATATCTTCCACTAGCTTTTGTGATTTTCATCCACAGAGTATCTGTTTCCCAGATTGGAAAACAAGATAAGTGATAAAAAGAAAAGGAAAATCAAATATAACTCTGAAAGTAAACCTAATCTAAAGTTAAGTACCTTCAAGAGAATGTTGAATTGATTTACAGATTATCCTGAGATATTTGAATGACAAGAATTTTAATCACACTAACAGAAATGTAAAAGAGACAATAGAATTCTCACTTAAATCACAATCATTTAATGAAAATAACAAAAAAACCAACATGTTAGTTTTTCATATACACATGCATATACACATGTTAGTTGAAAAATCCCAACTAGCCCGTGACTGTTTGGTATGGGGAATCCATCCGGTTTGCGGTCCGGCTACCATAAGTTAAGTAACAAAAAAAAAGGTTTTACAGGTTGCGGCCCAGTACACCGCGTATATTTTGTATTTTTTAACTTTAAGTATGATATGCAAGTGCCTATCTAACATGCAGATTGATAAAGAATATGAGGAGCGGTCACAATGTGATGCGCAGGTTCTTAACTCTCATCTTAAACTCTCTCGCATCTAAATCACACACAGAATAAAAAAACAAGACTAACTAAGCTGTCCTTAGGGAGCAAGATTATCAATTAATGAGTAATGTAATACTACTCATTTGTTAAGATAAATCACAGATAGTTGTTCTTAGAATCAAAACACATAAAAATGAATAGAGATATGCACAACAAGATAGCTCATCATTTGTTAAAACATTCATTACTCATAGTGGAAATTATCATAAATAAACTAGAGAACATTCATATAAGAACATGGGTTCAGAAAGTTAGAACGATCTCACAGTTAATGAAACACAGCTAAAAATGAAATAGTTTGTTAGGATATTTAGACACTTAGGAGTTAGTTAAGATCAACTTGTGTAATATATCCGTTAGGTGAAAGTGTGTTTCTTTAGTATGCATTAATATGCATTTGTAAATATTCTAATCCGATGGTCATGATATGTTCTAGACATAGAGTGATCCGACGGTTCAACTTCTCTTAGATCATACCTACCATTGATCCGTGGCTTAACACCCGATTGGTCTATGATCTCTATTTAAAGAGCATAGAGGTTCTTTGTCTAGTTGATCAATTATGAGAATTTCATATGTAACTTTCTTTCTTTTGCATAATAAATTGCTCCAAGTAGCTATTTGGCTGGGGCCATGGAATGTTTCCCTCTCGAGGGTTTTAACCACGTGACAGACTTTGGTATGTTGATCTGTGATATATTTGTGTGAAGCGGTTGCTGAAGGTGTTCAGTCTTTTGGGAGTACCATGTGTACCCGAACATGGTATCATATATTTTATGAAGAGCCGCTTTCGGTTTTGATCAAGATCTGGAACCGATGTTGCTGAAATTTTGAAAGGGTTTCTAGTTCTAGATTTTCTATGCATTTGTGGCCTATGGGAGCTATTCCATTGCATCTGGAGCACCATTTCCATTTGGAAATAGTTTTTGTTTCACCGAAAATCGTTTTTGTTTGTTCTAGAAACACCAATTTCGACAAATCTGAAGGTATAAAGTTACAGTGACGGATTTGTTTTATTTTTTTTAAATCTCTCATATTTTCTCAGTGTTATTATTAGATATTTTTTTGTTTTAGTCTCGGACTGTCGACTTCCCTGGCTACGTATGCTCTTTTCCGTGCACCTTGTGCGATCGCGGTGAATCAAAAACAGTGAGGGAAAGTTTTTTTTTGTTGTCTTCTCAGCTACATATGTTCTTTGTCGTGCACCTTGTGCAATCACGAAAAATCAGAAACAACGAGAAAACTTGAAAATGTAGACTTTCTGGGTAAGCTAACCAACATCTAACCCCATTGTGTGGAAGAAGTTTTTTTTGTTTTTGTTTTTCGTTCTTTTTTGTGATTTGCACGAGAAAAAGGCAAACACGGAGAATGAGAGAGAAGAGCGAAAAAAAGCCCCCTTCCTCTTTCCATACTTTTACATATCTTTTAAACTTAGCTCACTTGGTCCATAGTTTCTTTGCTCCTTGATAAGTCTTGAGTTCAAGTCTTATCAAGCTACTTTTTAGTGCATGCAATTTATATTTTCAAGTTATTTTATTGTAAAAGTGTATCTCATATAAATAAAATAAAATAAAAAGTGAGTCACTTAATTCTTTAATTTATTGCCGCACTATTTAAAAGTCACATTATTGTAAAAGTGAACATCACTTATTCTACAAAAGTGATTCACTTCAAAGCAAATTTATTGTAAAAGTGATTGTCAAAGGTTGTTCTTGGGAATAGGGGGATTTTTTTTTTGGTTGGTCAAGTTAATTTTTGCCACGTCACTATTGGGGACATCTTCAACATGTTCTTTGATCAAGCATAACTTCATCATCCAGAATCAGTTTTTAGTGCCATTTTTTTAAAACCGCATATTTTTTTGAGCTCTTTGCATCCAGATAGTTAGATTTTGTTCTTTCGACTATTAATTTACAGTATGGCCGCTCCTTGTGATATTATACTTACAAGTTCTAACTATTTCTCATGGAAATCTCGTATGGAAGATGTTCTACGAAGTAGGGGACTTTTCAGGATAACCTTAGGAAAAGAAACAGAACCCACTGATGATGATAAGAAAATTAAATGGGGAAATAGATGTGATAAAGCTCGTGGATTGATTGGAATGTCAATCTCTATTGATTTGTGATTCCAAATATCTGAAATTGATGAAGTTGATAAAGCTTGGGAAAAGTTGGAATCTGTGTTTGGTAAACACAATGAAATTCAAGGTCATCAACTTGAGAATGAGTTAATTTCCTTGAATCCAAATTATTTTTCATGCATTCAAGACTATTTATCTAAGTATAAAACTCTTATACTATTATGTGCAGAATGTAAGATTAAGAAAGAAGACAAACAATGTATTTATCATATTCATTCCAAACTTGGACCTACATATTCTGTTTTTGTATCTACATTCTACTCCATGAAATAATCCTTGACTATAGCTAGCTATCAAGAGCCTAGTCTTGAACCCTTTTCTGATTCCTTAATTAGAGAGCAAGATAAGCTCATTCATCTTGGAATAATTAACAATGCAGATACATCTAGGAAAGCCTTATTGTCCCAACAGAAAGAAAAGTCCAAGCCTCCCAAGAAACAGAATTTTCGCAATAATAAGCCAAACAACAAGGGTCCTAAACCCTCTCAGTCACCTCCTTCTTTAAAAAATGACAAAGGATCCAAGCAAAAAGGAAAGAAGACTGAGCTTCATTGCAATTTTTGTGGGAAAGATAATCATGATAAATCTAAATGTTTTAAAAAGATGGCAACCTTGGAAGCAGCAATGAAGAAGCACCACATCAGCCTAGATTTGTCTTCAGAATCTAACTCTCATGGACATGCACTTTGTGCTTCTGGTTACTCTTATACTGCATCTTCTTCTTCTACTTCAATTGAATGGCTCATTGATTCTGGAGCATCTTATCATATGGCTAAGGATAAAGCCATCTTTTCTACTATGCATGAATGTAACACTAAACAAATATTTTTTGGTGATGATAGATCTCTAAGTGCTGTAGGATTTGGAACAGTTCTAGTAGAAAATGGTCATTTCAGTGATGTACTATGTGTTCCAAAAATTTCCTACAATTTGTTATCAGTCTACCAAATCACTCATTCAGGTGAAGGCAAAACTGTGACTTTTACACCTCACCAAGTTGTAATCAAGGATTTTAAAAATTATCAAAATGTCCTTGCTACTGGAACTATTGATGATATTACCAGGTTGTACAAATTTAACAACTTTGGGTCATCACATTTTCCTTCATTTTTTGTTGCTCATAGTCATAACTTGAGCAAACTTTGGCATGAGCGATTTGGTCACTTGAATTATCGCTCATTACAACAACTATGTAAAGACAATATGGTGACTGGTCTTCCAATGGGATCTTGCAAGGATGGTGTTTGTTCCGGTTGTGTACTCGAAAAACATCATCGGGACAATTTTGATAAACGTGCCTCTTGGCACGCCTTGGTTCCTTTAGAGCTTGTGCATAGTGACTTGTGTGGACCTCTTCCATCTGCTTCCTTTTCTAGTTTCAAATATTTCTCAACTTTCATTGATGACTACTCCAGACGCACTTGGGTTTACTTCCTAAAACTTAAGAGCGAATTATTTAACATGTTCTTGGCCTACAAGGCCCTTTTTGAAAAACAATTTGGTCATCAAATTATTAAGTTAAGCTCTGACAATGGAGGAGAATATGTTAACAACAAGTTCACTACTTTCTGCACTAAACAAGGAATCCAACAATAGCACATTGTTCCATATACACCTCACCAAAATGGTGTAGTTGAGCATAAGAACCGCAGTTTAAAAGAAATGGCTAATTGTATGATCCAATCTAAGGGACTAAGTCTTCAATATTGGGATGAGGCCATAAATTATGAAAATTAAATAATTAATCGCACACCCACTAAAGTTTTACAAGGTATAACACCGGAAAAAGCATGGAGTAAAATTAAACCAGATGTAAGTCACTTTCATGTGTTTGGTTGTGAAGCATGGGCTCACATTCCGGATAAAAAACGGAAAGCATTGTAGCCTAAACGTGGAAAGTACATATTTGTTGGATATTCTGAAGATGTAAAAGGTTATAGACTTCTTCAGCCCCATTCACATGATATAATCATTAGAAGAGATGTTAAATTTGACAAAAATCTCTTGGCATGCGAGCTTAACTTGGTGGGTGTGCCATCTTTGGCCTGCGAGCCTCATTCGGCAATTGTGCTTTCTTCTTCTTCTCCCAACTTCCTTGACAGGTTTCTAACTCTAGTTTTTGATGATGACAGTGAGGATGAAAATCCACCTCCACCTGCTCATGTTCCTCCAATTGCACCAGCACCAATACTTCCTTGATGGGTCCGTTCAACATGTGAAGCAGTTGGTGATCTTGCCGATGATCCTAGAGATCAACGTCGAACACGTTCTCAGTTTCAGTGAGCCTCTTCTCTTTTGGCTCAAGTTTCTGAGAATCATGATCCAAAAACTTTTGCAGAAGCTTCAGGAAATCTAGATTGGGATGCAGCTATGGATGAAGAATATTGTTCCTTAATGACGAACGATACTTGGGATATTTTTCCTCTTCCAAAAGGAAGAAAACTTGTTATATGTAAATGGGTCTACAGAACTAAGTATGCATCAGATGGAAGTGTTGAAAGACTTAAGGCAAGGTTAGTTTCCAAAGGTTTTTCCCAAGTTGAAGGGATTGACTACAATGAAACCTTTGCCCCTGTAGCAAAATTGAACTCCATTTGCCTTGTTCTTTTCCTTACATCCTTACATAACTAGGAAGTCCATCAAATGGATGTCAAGTCTTCTTACATGGTGATTTACATCAAGAAATTTACATGGAACAACCTCCTGGATATGTTTAGAATAACTCTAGCCTTGTTTGTATCCTTAAGAAATCCTTATATGGCTTTAAGCAAGCTCCTAGAGCTTGGTATGCCAAAATGGATAGCTTTCTCCTTGACATTGGTTTTTATAGATGCCATTCTGACCCCAATGTCTATACCAAGAAAGTAGGAA
>LPNX010762026.1:39904-100713 GCA_001517045.1 Pseudotsuga menziesii
GGAATCAAAAAATTTACTAGCATCTTGGTCATATTTCTTCTGGTTATGCTTGTCTTTGATGGAGTCCCATGAAGCCCAACACTGATCTGATGTGTGCCCAGTATTTTGACAACGCTTGCACTGCAAATATGATCTTTTGCTTCTGCCCCCTCTGCCTCTGAAATTTCTTCTTCTTCTGCCTCTCTCTTTGCCGCAATCTCCCTTGGAAGGGTCTTTGGATTAGTCTTTGTCGGCAAGGGCAGGACCAATACTAGATGCCAAAGAGTGCATCTTTACAACTGTTAGTGTAATTTACAATAATAAACTTGATATGACAAAGAGAAAAACAATAACCTTGCAGGTCTACAGTCTCTGCCAAGGTGTACAATGCAACTTCAGGTTTTAAAGAGATACAAGAATAGTATCGCTGCTTCAATTCGCAGCAATTTCAAGGAGAAGAAATTCAGTACAGGGTCTTCCAAAAGGCAGCAATGCAAATGGTGAAACCAGCAAAAAGGATAACAACTTTCAATATATACTCAGCTCCAAAACTGTAGCATATATTATTGGAATATAAATCCAAACCTCACGCAGCATATATTATTTCAATACACTCAGCTCCACAACTCAGTGATATCAATCACGAGAGGAATTAGGGCACAAATTAGGGTTTTTGTGCACTTCCAATGGTCACAGGAAATACATAAAAATTATGCAGCTCTTCAATGCAGCATGTAAACTCATGGATCATACAACAATCTAAGGCTCATACAACAACCTCATCATTGGTGACTTATACACAGCATTCACGGCCTCTTTCACTCTCCACAAATGAACATGTTTACAGAATTTATGCACAAAAATTAGGGCAAAATTAGGTTTTGTGTCAACTGTCACAAACAATTACAGCTCCAAGAGTTTACCTTCACGCAGTTTCACAGCTTCACAGGCTTCACTCAGGCACAGCTTCACGGCAAGCACACGCAGGCTTCAGGAAGGTCGCAGCACGAAAAAAAAAGATGCAGGCTCCATGCACAGCCTTCACATCTCCACGCAACAATCTTCACATCTCCACGCAGCAAGCATTATAAATACAAAGTCGTAGCAGAAGACTACAATTCAGAATGATATATCATATATATATTAAGTGACTGCAGAATATTGAGACTAATATATCAGTCTTCAACGCATCTATACCACTGAACGGGGAAGTAGAGGGAGGAACGTTTGGAGTTTCCCAAGAACATTCAACAGCTTCTTGTAAAGATTCAATGTCACACGAGCCCAGTAAGCACCACCAGGCTCTATGTTAACGCAGTATATTATCACTCCATGCAATCTTTATATCAGTATATTACACGCAGGCTTTGAATCTCCACTGCACAATCTCTCCAGCTTACACCGTTACCAGCTTACGAGCTTCACGCAGGCAGTCTCCCACTGTCTCAGCCAGAATTAGGGTTTCAAAATACATATCAGTCTTCAGATTCATGAAATCGCAGCTCTCAACACCAGAATCTGCAGCTTTTCACCGCAGCTCCTCAAATCGACAGCAGTCACGTTCCGTTGAGGATGAGAGCACCGACGATCATTATGAGCCTTAAAACATGTTCTTAGAGCGATCTACGTGGATGGATTGTGCACTGCCAATTGTCCCCAAAACCAAATTATTTAAGCAGTATCTACACAGCTACTGTGTTGAAGATTTCAGATTCTCAGAAGCATTAGCCGTAATGGAAGGGTTTTCGGATTCCACTCCAATCTAGCCCGTAATCTATACCAATTTTCCTAGGAGTCGTTCCAATGAGAAGGATAAGAATTATGATATCACCACAATAATAATATGTTCTACTCCCAAAAAGCATTCCCAAAAACACATCATCTCCAACGCATGATACAGTCCAGGCTCAATATCAGCACATCATTTTCTGGAGGAGAAGTCTCCACGCATTCTTCAAGTCGCAGGTTCAGAATATATCAAAATAGATCAAAATAGATCAAAGTATTCATGCAGCAAGTATTATATACCATCAAGCAGCCATGGAGGAGAAGTCTCCATGCAGCAGTGCCTTCAGGAAGGCTCCATGCTGTTACAGCATAAAACTAGGGCAAAGACTCCACGCAGCAGTATCAACAAATAATGGAGCGATGGGGAATGAAGAGGCGGCCAGCAAAAAAAAATTAGGGTTTCCACAGCACATAAACTCAATCATGAAGGAATTGTAACGCAGGCAATGCATGCGACTCGATTGGCAGACTGATGGAGCAGTCTGGCAATGGACTGGAAAGCAGAATGGCAGCCAGGAGTTATGGCAGACAGCCCTGCTCTGATACCACTTGTTGGTAATAACTACCGATTAATTAACTATTCCAATGCAAAAGCCTATACTTATACAAATCTCATGGCGGTTGGGTTTCACCTTCCCCTCAGCCTGTTTGGCTTCCTATCTATTCATATTCCTATTTATTATTTATTTACAATAATCCTGACGGATTATTCTAACAATTCACTTTCCACAATGGAATGGATTCGACCCATTGAGTGAATTAATCAGTTTCCGTCAGAATATACTTGTGTTGCAAGGAAGAATTTGGTTTTATTTCTCCAATGATATCAATTCCCCATTGCTCAAATGGTTCTGTTATCATCACAGGCTTTAATGGTACTGCTTCTTTAGCTTGTCTTCCTCCACACCTTTGGCAGATATTGCACTTTCTGACATGGGCATGTGCATCCCTGAATAGTGTGGGCCAATAGTATCTAGCTTTGAGAACTTTATGGGCTGACGTCTCTCCGGAAAAATTCCCTCCAGTAGGGCCATCATGTAACTCTATCATGACCTTCCTCACATCTTCTTTCTCTAAGCATCTAAGAAGAAATCCATCATAATTATTCCTAAATAATATTCCTTCAACGATCTGATATGAAGCTGATTTAAGACGTAGTGCTCTTCTTTGCTTAGATTTCCAATGTTCTAGTAACAATCCCTCTTGAAGGTAATGCACAAGGTCTCGATACTAGGAATATGGAGCTATGAAAAGAGGACATACATCCATCAAATGTAACTCAGCTTCATTTTCCCAGTTATTTTCTTCATTGTATTTACTTCCAGTCATTACTTTGCACAATCCTTTCCCTTTAACTATGGAGGCTAGCTTGAATTCGAGGTCATACTCTTGTAAATCTATGACCCAGTTGCCTCTTCTTTCTCCTAATTCCTTTTGTATGAAAAAAGACCTTACAGTTTGGTGTGGAACTATTACCTTTGTCCGGTTCTTAAGTATATAAGGACTGAATTGTTTTACCGTGTTGAAGACTGCGTAAGCTTGTTTATCCACAGCTGGGTAATTCAATTTGGTCCCCTGTAGACCAGTGCTCATAAATGATATGGGGAACTCATCTCCCCCATCTTCCTTCTGAGTAAGCACCGCTACTAGTGAATCGTCAGATGCGAAAGTGTACAAAATAAAATCTTTCTCAAAATCCAAATTTTTGAGGGAGGGTGCATGCGCAATGGATGTCTTTATTTTACTGAATGCATTCTTCTATACATCATTCCACTTGAATTGTACGCTTTGCTTCACCATTTTCTGCAAAGGCTTAACAATTTGAGCGAAATCTGGCACAAACCTTCGCATGAAATTTATTGTACCCATAAATGATTGCATGCCTTTTTTATTATGGGGTAAGGGAATATGTTCGATAGCTTTGATCCTCTCTGGGTCTATGGAGATCCCCTTCTTAAAAACCACATGACCCAATAGCTTTCCTTGTGTAACAGCAAACACACACTTTTTGGGGTTTAGCGAGATACCATATTTTCAACAACGCTCGAAAATCTATTTTGGATGAAATGCATGTTCATCTCTCTTCTTTGAAAAGATGGTGATGTCATTGAGATATACTACAACACTGCAGCCAATCATACCATGGAAATCTATGTCCATATCCCTCCGGAAAGTAGCTCCAATGTTTATGAGTCCAAAGGGCATCCTTTTGTAAGCAAAAGTCCCCCATCTTGTTCTGAATTTAGTTTTAAGTCTATGTTCTTCAGCTACTAACACTTGATTGTAGACATAGAATCCATCTAATAAATAAAATAACTCAGAACCCAAAACCATTTGCAATATCTATTCCATGGGTGGGATTGGATAATTGTCTTTATTCGAAGCACGATTTAAGTTTTTGAAATCCACACATAGTCTAATTTCTATAGATTTCTTTCTTACTGGTACTAGATTTGAAACCCATTCCGAGTGTCTAACTTTGAAGATAATTTTAGCATCCAATAACTTCTTTACTTCATTCTGAATTAGAGGCTCCAGTTTTGGATGCATTTTCCTCAAAGGCTGTTGATAAGGCTTGAATCCAGATTTGATAGGGATAACATGCTGAATAATATTGGTGTCATATGTCTTCAGATATTTATATGTCCAGGCAAAAACATCTTTGTATTGTTTGAATAGACTTATGAACTTATTTCTTTCACTTGGAGAACAACACTTTCCCAAATTCACATATTTGGGCTCAACTTGAGTTCCTAAATTTATCAGCTCCAATTGTAAAGATGAGCTATGAGTTTTGAAATTTACTGGTCTTCTGAATTTGTTGTTTAGATCAAACATCCGCTCTAAAGTCCTGACTCCTTTAGGAATAAAATTGTCGAATTTTAGCTCAGCTTGATGCTCTTCATCATCAATGATTTCCCCTTTGAAAATCTCATCATTTGTCAAACATTCCAGAATCTGTTGATCATCATCAAAAAATCGTAAATTGGTAATCATGTCCGGAACCGAAGGCCTGAAAAGTAATTCAATAGAACACCTGTTATTAGAGGGTACAGGCCTTGCAGCTGGGGTAGATAACAAATTAGCTGCTGCATTTTTTAGTCTAGGAATCAATACAATATTAAATGCATAGAAATTTTAAAGCAAATCCCACTCTTCATTCTGATAAGATTTTAAATGAGGTGAAATGCAATGTATCTAATTTCGAATCTGTTTTACAATTATTTCAGAATCCCCATACACTTTCAGATTTTCTACTTTTAATTCAATTGATTTCCTTAGTCCTTGAACTAATGCTTCGTATTCGGCCGTGTTATTGGTACATTCAAATTCTAATCAACATGAAAGAAAATGTTTATTTTTATTTGGATCAATTAGGACATAGCCAGCTCCTGATCCCTCCAAAGTCTTAGATCCATAAAAAAAAAGTGTCCAAAAATTATCTACTACTACTGTACATGAATCAACATCTACATCTACAGCTAAGTCTACTATTTTACAATCAATTTCATCAGCATGTAAAAACCGAAGGAGATCAGGATGATTATCTGATGTATTGCTGGCTTCTTCTGCTTGATAGTTTCTCGGTTCTAGCTCGATTAAGTAATTCCCCAAAACAGAATTCACCGGTTCATTCTTACCTTCTAACTGAGTGACATTGTGTTTCATGTGGGGCTCTCTTAAAACTTTAATTTGATTTGGACTTCCTTTATAAGGTAACCATAGGTGTGACCAGTCCGATGCAAAATATCCATTCATCTTTGTTGACCAATCCCTACTCAAAAAAAGTCCATAAGCTTCAGGTATTTCTGCTACTACAATATCAATGAATTGACATAGCTTTTCATTTGAAGACACCCGAATCAAAATGTCCTCCAATTCCCCAATTACCTTCACGTTTGTTCTGTCTAACTAGATAACCTACTAGGTAGATGATTTAGGATGTCCATTTATCTTCTTGCAAACAGATAGTGGGATAACATTTATTGATGCCCCTGAGTCTACTAGACAGTTGTGCACATTGTGATTGAATATTTCAAAAGTAAGGAGAAAAGGTGGAGTCTTGCATTTAGGCTTAGCTCCCACACTTGCTTCACCAATTTCTTCTTCTTGGGGATGATTGTCAGTGGGAAGCTTCTCCTTTGGTATCTCAAGTGCTTTCAATAACTTTTCCTTCTGCTACGACACAATACACATCTCAAATAACGAAATATTTTCCTTTACCTTTTTTATATTTTATACGATTGCATAATCCATCTTATGTCCTATGAAATTCATTTTCACATTATTGATCTTCTCTTCAATGGGCTTAGTAGGCATGTTGATCTGCTTCGCATTTTGACTGGTAATGGTAAACTCCAAAAATTTATTAGCTGATGTGTTTTTTTGAAATTTCTTTACATTCTTTTGAAGTCTCTTAATCTTCGGGAGTATAAGACTGTTTTCTTTAATCAACCCTTGGCTTCTTGTTGTCACATTCATTTCCGAGATATATTCATGTCTTGGATCCTTTTCTTCTTCAGTATCAAACAACGATACATAGTCCCATAAAACCATGGCATCATCCTCTTGGTTTTTTGTTAATTTATTGTTATCTTTTCCCTCTTCATCATTATCCTCAGTTAATTTGGAATCCAATAGTTGATTCATTACCAATGTCATTGAATTTATCGATTGAGGACAATTTTTTTTAGAATGTGGCTGTTGGTGGAAAGTGCAAAAGTTATCCATGCCTACCTCTGTTAAGTTCATTGATGCAGGACTGTGTGGAGGGGGTTGGGATTGATTGTTATCCTCTTTTTTCTTGTAATAAAGCTTATAGAACTTCTGGGCTTCCTTTTCCTTTTCCAAGTCTATTATTCTGTTAGAGAGCATTTGCATCATCTTTTCCATTCCTTCGAAATCATGTGATTGTTGCTCTTTAGGCTTAGTAAATAACAAAGCTTTCTTCCCAATATTTTTCTCCCCTGACTGCTCAGGATAATATTCAATGCTTTCCTTTTCAGCCTCTACTCTCTATGCTTCTTCATAAGTCTCTACTAGCGTAGGATTGGCTTTCATTTTGGCAAACATGGCCAGCTTGGGCCTTTGAGCTGAAGTATAATACTCAATCAGAACTTTATCTGAGGGCTTATCAATTTCAGCAAAAAATTTAAGATAAGTTGAAAATATTTGGGTAAAAATATGCACCTTTTCTTTTCTTTATTTCTTTAAAGTGCACGGTCCTTTCATGAGAGCCGCATGAGTTTTTTGGGTTGCATATTTTCTTCGAAATATCTTTTCAAAGGTATCCCAATCTGGGATAGAGTTTGCAGGAAAACCAAAATACCATGAGGCTACTGCTCCTTTAAGGGTACGTGGAAAAATTCTACACAATACATCCTCATGTTCTCTAGCTTTTAGTCCTTCTATGGATAAGTAGAAACTTTGCAAATGGTCATCTACTAAAATATTCTCATTCTGTTCAAACTTGGGCAGCATCTTCTCAAAAGCTTGAGGTAAGTCATGCAACAGAGGTGCTAAGTTTAGAGGTGATCTGGCTTTCCAAGCGAGAGGTGGATTTGGTGGGTTAGGAGGCTGATTTGCATTTACACCTGCCATGAGTCTTGGTGGAGAGTGAGGTGCTAATAGAATAGGAGTATGCATAAAAGAACATTAAGGTGTATCAAGGCCTACTTGATTCAAAGGCTAGACAACTTCCTATAATGCTACTTCTACTAATTCTTCCAAATCTCCAACCAACACCGAATCTTCCAAAATAGGACGACCTTTCCTCTTGTATTCTCTTTGGGGTAAATTAGGGATAGTGGGTAACCCTCCAATACTCTTTACATAGGCCCGTGTATGTCTTCTCAGATCATTAACTACTTGGTTGTCCACAGAAAAAAAAAAATGTTTTCTATTCTCTTCAGTATTTGGTTCAGGGAATAAACTGCTTTCAAAACTATCACTGGTGGAGTGATTTCAAGGAAAATGGTTTCCTCAGCCAACCATGCACTAGTGGCCCTCCTTCTAGCACCAAAAACTATTGAGGCCTAGAAAATCGCAAGCAACAACAGCAAGGGATTCTCCCCGGTCAACGTTCCCAACTAGCTCATGACTGTTTGGTATGGGGAATCCGTTCGATTTGTGGTCTGGCTACCGTAAGTCAAGTAACAAAAAAAAAAGGTTTTACCGGTTGTGGCCCGGTCCACCACGTATATTTTGTATTTTTTAACTTTAAGTATGGTATACAAGTGCCTATCTAACATGAATATTGATAAAGAATACGAGGAGCAGTCACAATGTGATGTGCATGTTCTTGCCTCTCGTCTTAAACTCTCTCACATCTAAATCACACACACAACAGAAAAACAAGACTAACTAAGCTATCCCTAGGGAGCATGATTATCAATTAATGAGTAATGTATTACTGCTCATATGTTAAGATAAATCACAGATAGCTATTCTTAGAATCAAAACACATAAACATGAATAGAGATATGCACAACAAGATAACTCGTCGTTTGTTAAAACATTCATTATTCATAGTGGAAATTATCATAAATAAACTAGAGAACATTCATATAAGAACATAGGTTCAGAGAGTTAGAACGATCTCACAGTTAATGAAACATAGCTGAAAACAAAATAGTTCCCCTTCAACATTGTAATTTTCACCACATTTGAACATTCCACACAGCACTTTCTCCAACATGCAAAATTGTAATTATATTATTGCAAAACGAAATAGTTCCTCTTACAACAAGTTTTTCACAAGTCTCACTAGGAAAAAGCCTCTTTTCCCTCTAACTTTCCTGTATTTATACAAAAACCAGCCAAAAACTTTGAGTTTCCCCCCAACCATTTTAATCTCATAGTTTTGTCATTTTGTGAATGCTCATGATTCAAACGTTACGTTTCAGATAAACACTTTTATGACAAGGGGCCAGCTTGGTAACTGAAAAAATACCCAATCCTAGGACTCTGTTCTTAATGATCAGGCTCAGTAATCCATTGGTTCCTTTGAGATCCAGTTGATCTCAGACCTTCATTATCTTCTTTTCCCTGAGAAACAACTCTGCTTATTTATGCTTTAGCTGCTTTGTCCTCCAGCTACATCTTCCTCGCAGCAGTAATCATCAAAAGGATCTGATAAAATTTCCTATGTATGTTTGTGATCAAATGAAAACTCATCATTTATCTAGAATACTTTCAATAAAACATAACCATCATACCAATAAAATGAGTATTGAAGGTAAAACCCGGGGCTATGTTTTCAACGTGGAAACCTTAACTTGATAAAAAAAAAGGCTCATTTCGCCACTCATGGAACTAGTTACAAGCTCATAACAATGGCGGGAAAATGATCAAGAATCGGGCATATAAAAATCCCCATCGGCAAATCAGAACACTTGACATCGGCCGGTTAGTTCACCAGAACGCCGCAACGGCGGGTGACCCATGTTCTAGGGGTTCCGGAGCACAAACCAAACATCGGTGAGATAAAACATTAGAAGAGGGCATCTACATGTCAAATATGAGATCTATGACAACATCGGATGGTTAGTATGCTACTTAGCCACAACAACGGAAGTTATACGGTCCAAAATTTCTGTAGACTAATCAACAATGGAGAAAAATAGAACAAAACATCGACGAAATAAAAAGAAGTTTGGCGGACAGTTAGTCTACTCTAGAGCTACAATGGAGGAACACCATCAGCCCACGGCTTCTAATCAGAGTCAAAACATTCTGGAAAAAATCGCAAAGCAACAAATTTGAAACAATAAAACCACGTGATCGGTGAAAGAAACAACTAATCATTGTTCCAATCTCTATTTGTCCTCCGAAATGACGGCAACTAAAATTCCATTTCAAACCTAGACCAAACTTCAACAACGATAAAACAACATGAAACTTGCTAAGTTCCACAATCCAAAGCATTTGCAGGCACAAACAATTTCCTGAAAATCAAGAAAACAGCTGGCCTCAAACAATCCAAATGTGTAGCAGAGTGGGAACAAAACGGTCTTCAACAAAATCAACAAGGAGGGTCCAAATTTTTTTAGAAATTCGGGAAAACGTTGTAGCTGCAACAAATTCTATTTCAAAAATGACACCAGAGAGGGCTGTGATGCAGGAATTCGCAACGATTAGCACCGAGCCATGGGCTAGGAATGTTCAGGTTCCCCTTACTAGAATCGACCCGGGAAGTACAGAAGTGAACTCATTACTGTAGGCATTACCGAGCATTGATTTTGATCTGAACAAGTTACCGACTCAGGTTCCAGTGAAGCTATAGTAGGGTGCTGGCCAGGAGTTGGCTGACAAATAGAAGGAGCTTAGCGATAGGTACGTGCAGTCGTAGGACGCGACTAAGAAGCTGTAGGAAGAAGCTGGTGCACTGCTGTAGGTCAAAGAGAAGCTTCTGGAAGAAAAGGCGTGGAATATTACCACACTAAAGCAAGTGCAGGAAGAACTATAGCGTAAATCCATCAAAAAAACCATAGAGTTAAAGAAGGAGCAAGGATGTCTCGTTGTCAAGAGAGCACAGCTTTGTACTACTTACAGTGCGGTTGATCAAGCTGTTGACAAGGCCTATTAACATATCTATGAAAGCATGATGGAACTCACTGTAGTTTCCAAGGCCAAGCGACTTGGGGAAGTTATGTCCTAGCTTTAGTTGACTAACAATCTACTGAATTCTCTTGTTTACCATGAGACACCGCCTAAAAATATTTTTGAGCAGAGAAATACCATCGAAGACATCGCAGCCTAGTTTGAAGCTATGGATAAGGTGTTGGAGACATTTACTACCATACACACTCTTTTTGGTCAATTTGGCCTAGTTAAACCACTATCCTAAGTATTATTGACTTAATTGACATCAGACGAGCACTAGATGACATCAGCTAGATCACACCCACACCTACCTTCAGTCAAGGAGGCTAACTTATCCATCTCCTACATTCGGGGAGGCTAACTGGAACACTCCGGGGGTGGTCTGTGTGTCATTAATGCCCCATATTGCTAACTGATGGTTACAATCAGTTAAATATAGCAGTGAAGGTGCTCTCCTTAATTAAATTGATTATTTATTGATTGTTTAATGAACTGGATTCAACAGAGGTGCCTCCAACCACTTCTGATGTTCAGTTACACTTTAGTTAACCTCATCGGGGTTCATTGGAGTTATTGAAGTGTTACCACTTGTTGGTTGGCTTGTTGTGACATGTGTCTGACCTACTTTTAGTTAGACTCAGTCATTTATTGCACTTCAAATTCAGTTAGGGCTCAGTTGAGTCAATTAGGGTTTTGATGAGTGGTTAACTGGAGTGTTGACTATGGCTTACATTCAGTTAAGCTAGACTCACTCATTCAATTTGAATGACCTCCTTGGGAATTCAAATTTCTTTGTCATTCATGCTTGCAACATGATCTTGGATTGTATTACTCATTCTTTGTGTGAATATACAGAGCGACTACTCATTTTTTAGCACAATTACACCATTTTCAAGCCTTATTGTTATTAATAATTTATGAGACTATGTTTTAGTCCCTAGATTATTGTGATAGATTAATATAAGGAAGTGAAGATGATCGATGAAGCAACGAAACATTTCTGGAAAATTTTCATCCAAGATGACCAACTGAACCAATTGACCAAGCAAGCGTGGGAAGCCGAAGCTCACTTAACAACACTGAAGACATCACTCAATGAAATGCCTCTCATGGTTTAGACCACACACTCTAAAGAGTTGAAGGATCTACAACAGCGAGCCTCTAGAGCCCAAGAACATCAACGCAAGCGCAACACCCAGCTGGATGAATTCCATGACATTAGCGGGCAGTTGGTTGTGAAAGCAGTCGTTGCGCTGCAAGAAGTACAAGAAGGTAGGAAGATGGTAGATAGAAAGGCTAGGGAGGCACTCCCACTAAAGTAGGACCTGCTAAATTATCGAGACACAACTGAACAAGTTCAGCTCCAGGTTCGAGAGATCTCCTACCAGTTCGAGGACTTCAAGACTAAGAAAACAGAGTACACCCTATCTACCTGACATGACTCGAGGACAAGCCATAAAAATGTGTTGGGGGCTATTGGTAGGGGTTTGGGTAAGTGATTTGTGTAACACTATGGAGGCATCGCAAGCTCATGGGACACTGCGTAGGACCAAATGAGCGCGATAGGTGGAAGAATAACTATTTTTGGAATTTCTTATGCAATTTTGTACCGGTTGACCTCATTTTGTGGATATAGGTCACTAGTTTGTTAGAAGTTAGTTAGAAGTGGACCTTGGATGTAAAGGCATAGGCAGGCATATATATAGAAGTAGAATTGCAATTTTAAGAGATATCAAGAGACTGAATCATTGATCATAGATGTGAAAGATCAATTGATTAGTCCATTTTTGTGATCTATTTTGTGATTTTGTCACTTCATTTTTTTCTTGAGCAGTTTTGGCTCTGTTTGTGTTGACCAGCTCTTGGATCTTGGGTTGTGATCAGTCTCCATCAATGGAGAAGTACTGTATGATGTGGATCTATTGCGCAAAATTAATATGACATGACAGATGTTGCCCTAAATTGATCTTGTCTCTTATTTCGGTCTTTATATGATGCGGTGTCAATGATGAATGTTTACTAAATCTGTTATATGAATGAATGTTACTGTTGTGATGAATAAGAGAATGATGTGACCTGTTAACAATCCTCTAAGTATACTGATATATCTGTGATGAATGCTGCGATTCTGATTAGCTATCTTTGAAGTATCTAATGATGATGTTGTTTAGTTGTTGATTCCCTACCCTCCCTTCTTACTACCGAAAACTTGGTTCCGACAGCTCTCCCTCGACATATCGGGTGAGACTTCATCTGCTCTGTGGGTGTTGTGGGGCAGGGTCAAACCTGTCTAGGTTGGTGCTTAGGGATATCATGCTGGTTGGACGTCGACAGAGTGGAAACCCTTGTCGACAAGGCTTTGTTGGGGGGTTTCACCAACATGATTATCTAGTTTGTCTTGGCTACTAACTACATACGGTGATCTTTTCTCAATGTATAATTTTTTATTTACTCCATCCATATGAATGGTAGCATAGGATATGTCCATTTGTAGACTTCCTTTTAATTTAGAGGTCGAAGACCATGACAGTAACACACCAAATTTAGGAGGAATGTTTGTTACAACAACATCCACTACCACAGTTTTAGAAGGAATTTCTGTCGAAGTTACTACCATATATTTAATTAATCCAAGACATTTTACTTTCCTGGAATCAAAAGAGTACAAATTTTTGTATGGTCTAGCAATTTCTAATCACAAACTTTCTACTACTCTCTTTGGCATCAGATTATGGGAGGCACTAGAATCTAACATGGCATTTTCCACAACCATACCATGTATATTTAAACTTAGTTGAAAAGGGGGAACTTCAGCCTCATCTCCATTTTCCATTTTACACCCAAAGGTAGTTGTAGGAGCATCATCATTCACTTCTAGGATATCAGGTTGAAATTCTCCTCGATTCCTAACCATACATGTTATCTTGTCTATGTATTCTCTATTTATTAGCAACTCATTAAAAGAGATGGATATTTCTACTTTTGAGAGATTTTTTTGCAGGTTGAAAGTTGAAACCATTTTATCCACATCTATTAGGGTTAGTTGTTTAAAATATTTTTTCTTTTCCACTTTATTTATAGGCTCTTTATATACAAATTGTTCATTTTGTTTTTGTTTTTCCTTATCGGTGTTCTATTGACTGCTAGAAGGCTGATTTGGATTGAACCTTCCTTTATTAACAGTAACATCCCTATTCCTCAATTGAATTTTTCTTTGGACATCATAGCATGTAGGTACCCTCTTTGGTATTGTTTTGATTCTACCTCAAAATACTTCTTTTCATCCTCCTGAGCATACATGTTATGTTATGGTTCGGTGGGCCTTATATATCAGAATCCAAATCACCGAAATGATGGATTTGATCCTCAATAGGTTCGGCCTCACCATTAGAAGAAATCTAGGGTCTAAAATGGGCCTTATAAAAAAATGCACAAACAATAACTTTTGTGATTTGGAATTCAAGAACCAATAGAATTTCAATATAATGAGTCAACCATAATGGTTGAATTGACATATTTGTCATAAAATAAAACTACTTTTTTTGTTCGTATTTTTGACATATCTCCTTTTGCTTTTACTCAAATTTCAAGTGGGAGAACCCATTGGATGCAGAATTTAATTTCGCATCCAACGAGTACCCACATTGCATACTTTTGACAGACCTCGCTACCCCATAAACAAGAAATACTTGAAAAAATGTGATGATGATGTCGTTATCACATTTTCAGGTATTTCTTGTTTTTTGGGTAGTGGGGTCCATCAAAAGTATCTAGTGTGGGTACTCATTGGATGTGAAATTAAATTCCACATGAAATGAGCTCTCCCACTCATATTTTGAGTAAAAACACAGGGAGATATGTCAAAAATACGAACACAAAAAGTTTTTTTTTTCATTTTTCCTCCAAAATTAATAACTGTTATTTTATTATTTGGACTATTATTTTATTGTTTTAACTATTATTTTATTATTTTCCTTAAAAGGCCCATTTTAGACCTCAAATTTTCTCTAATGCTTCATCATCAACATAGTTTTCATGGAAAGGTGGTTGTATTTGCTGGTCATTTGGATTTATAGGATTCCTTCTATCCCTCTATCTGATTTGTGGGAGTTGAGGAGGATTGGGTCTTCTGATATTTGGATTCCTAATTTGAGGCTCATTTTGTTCCGTGTTTAGTGGGCTATTATCTATAGTTATTTTATCCATCATTTTCTCCATTTCCTTCAATATCATCTCAAATTTAATATAACTGGAAGAGGCAACAACATAGGTAGAAATTTCTTCCATGATATTCCTTTTATCAGTTTCTATTTTATGCTTCATATTTCCACATGCCATCATGTTGGCCTCTACTTTTAACACATCCGTAAACATATTAGGAAGAATGGCTGATTTCCTCTCTCTCTCTCAATAATAAAGAAAAATCACTTTCAAAAGCATCAGCATAGTGGAGTTTTGCAGCTCCTACTAGATATTTGATATCAGCAAGGATGGATTTATATAACCTCATGAAATGACTTGAAAATTCATGGACATATTCAAACCCCCTTTCTTGTGATTCTTATATTGCGACAACACTTGTAATGGACTCTTGTTATCATCCTACCTTTCTTAGAATGCATTTTAGAATGTAGGAAAGGATCTAGCAGGGAAGTCTCTAAACCATTTCATGGCTTCCCTAGACATGCTTTATGCAAACAGTCTCATCTTAACATATTCATAATCAACCTCCTGTAGATAAATGGATTCATCAAACCTATGTACATGCTGTATGGTTGTGAAATTACCCTCCACATCATACAAGGTAATTCTTTGGGCACAATTCATAGGGTGGTCATGTAATGCAGTAGGAAAAGCCAAATGGGAAAATATGGCCACCATTGGTCTAGGTGTATTTGGAACTATAGGAGGTGCTTGGAAGGCTAGAGGGTTTTGAAAAATTGGTTCGATATAAGGCTGAAAATTCTGAACACTAGGGTTTCCTGTCAAGAAGATATGAGTCTAACCTATCGAGATTTAATTCTATGTTCTTCAAGTTAGATTATGATTTAGACTTCAATAATGACCTTTCAAAATTGGATTTAGACTTGAATAGTGAATTTAATGAATTTCCAAATTGAATAATATCTAGTTGGTATTTTCCTTTATTTCTAAGCAATTTATTGGGGTTATCCACACCTTGAAAATTTTCATTGCCAGGATTACCTCGTGTATGTGGATGCTTCGAAGCCAAAATGCCTTTTGCAATTTTCTTAGAACCAATGTGGAGTCGCCAGAGAAAATATACAACCTTATTCAACTATAGGATTCTTTGTTTTCCCACAAAAACCCTTTCTTTTTAGAATCTTTGTGGTTTCTCCCAGGGATGATTTGCACTTTCATGTCCCTCGCAACAGTGCGAGTTTGTTAACACTCAGAATCAGACCCAAGGTTGTGGGAAGTGAACCCTACCGCTTCTGAAGAGGGATATCTCAGAGATATATAACAAGGATAGATATAAACATGAAATGAAATTGAGATATTGCTATGGTTGAAGCAGAGTAAGGGAATATTGGGCTATGGATTCACAATTATCAAGAAACACAGAGCGGTTTCATGGGAAATGTCTACAAAAGAAAGATAGTGCTTCGATTATGGTTGTTATGTTTTTGGTCTGGTGATAAGGAATAAATAATGACCGCCCATTAACACAAAGCACTACATAGAATGAATCTTGCATTTAACTTTGGAAGAAACAATTTGTGAATATCTAAAATGATCGACATAGCATAACCAAGTATGAATTCCGAAAATTGTCACAAACTTATCTCATATATGAAAGGAGACATAATGGAAATATTAACAAGAAGGAAATGCACATAAATAAGAGAAATGGCAAACTATAACTGAGAAATATACATGAATTTTTGCATTCAAAGGCCAACATTTGGCTCTGCCACACATTTATTAAACACAGATCTCAAAATCACATAATGCAAAATTCTCATGAGTTTTAAACCTTTCTTCCTCTGTTAAGGTTATACTTATAATTTCTTAATCCCCAAAGACCAACCTGGAAACAGGGGCGAAATTAGTTACAACTTGAGAAACATAATTCTAAAAACTTTAACGTGGCACATTTTTCACGATTTACATGAAATAGAAAAATGGGGGTGAAGTGCATGCTAGATTTAAAACAGTAGTGAATCTATTCTATAGCTGTCCTTTTGATCCTTGTCATGCTCAAGCAAGTAGTGTGTATTTTGACCTCCCTAATTTCTCCACTGTCTTCATTGGCGTAACTTGTATTTACTTTTCCCATAATTTTAAATTATTTTCCATTGATCAATAGCTGGCGCATCCAAACATATCATCTCCTTCACCAATAATCTAAGATACACATTTTCTGCATAAGATACCTATGGAAATTTTTTACATGTGTATTTGAAGTCAAAGAACATCTCAAAATCTCCAGCCAATTTGTGAGTCACTATTTTTCCAGATAAGGATTGATGTTGCGTATCATCAAACTGTCTGTGATCTAATCTGAAACTGATTAACCTATCATTATATTCTTTCTGAGACCACATTACTTCTTTCTCTTCCCATAATAAAGCGAGTCCTATTTTAAATAAAGGATTAAACCATTCAATGAATTCCTTGATTTGAAGATGCATAACATCATTTTTGGCTTGAACTGTTTCCAAAAATGAAAAGCTAGACTAGCTGTAACTGGCTTGTTTTTTCCCACATAATCCTCTCTCCTTTTCTCCAATTAAAATAATGTATGATTTGTCTTTCCATCCCTCTTTATATTTCCCACTTGACTTAGCAAATTCCTTAGCATCTACCTAGATTTGGAAATTGCTTTATGCACCTATGGGGGATTTGACTAGTTTTGGTAATCTTTCTTTTTAACTATTTCGAATGGCATCCTTATTCATTTGAATCTCTCATGCAATTATATATTACAGTATCCTATTACTTCGTAAGGTTGGATATTGTACACTTACTCAATACAAATTGGTGTTATGCTCCAATTTCAGTCTTCTTTGGTGTTAATTTTGCATGTTTGATTAGCAATTTTATGAGTATAATTGTTCTATCTGTTGGGTTCAATTTCCACAAATCTTTCTAGAATGTACCTAACAACAACTGTCCAATATTTTTTTATTTCTGAGAAAAAAAGTATGACATGAATCAAACATGAGTTGACAAACATAGTTCACACAAAGAATCACTACATCACAGGCTCACTATGAACCAAAAGGATTGTAGAGTGCATCAGTTTGACTTCCAACTATTAATGGAAAAAAAATGACTGTCTGCATTACCATTGATAGGTGCATCCATATTCCTAACTATTGATTTTCAGGTGACTAAGATGATAGTAATTCAAGAGTTACTTTTAATCATAGCAATATTTAAGTCATTGTTTTGGTTAGATTAATTCATAATGGGTTTCACTTTGAACAAATTCAAGAATCATGTTTAAAACATATTATAGCGATTTTATTTGGAAATAAGATGGAATCAAAGTACATAGTTTTAACCAGTGATTCATTCCAATTCAATGCACAACAATTTTCATTTCAAACACCAAAGTATATATATACTTACCATTCACCATAAGAATACAATTGTCGCAACATGCACAAGAGAAGTCTTCCCTGATATTTATCATATTGTTTTATGTTATATACAACAATGAAATTCTTAGTACCTTTATGTTCAACCCATATAGGTCCAAGTGTTGTAACATGAAATCTGATACCATATGTAACATACACATAAATCCTCAATAGATCCTTGTGGTACATGGTGTAAAATTTGTCTTTTAATGAAAACACTCAAGTATACCAGTTTTTTATGCTCATAGAATATTGAATTTTATATCAATACTAAGGTTGAAAGTTTGTAAAAACAATCACATGTGCTATATTGAAAAATCACAATCGACATAAAAAAATCTAAGTTATTAAATATTTTGACGTAAGTACCATGAAGTCTCTTAACCATATAGGATGTGGAACTCATGATTATAGCTTCTATTAGATACAAGGACCCATTTCCTTTACTAACTAACCACAATAGTAATGTATACAAGAACGTATATAATTATTTAATTATACTTATTTTACCTTATGTTCACACACTTATTCGTATACTTCCCTTACATAAGTATTTATGTGTGTCTTTTGAGACATTATTCAACATTCAAGTAAACTCCACACACATATGCATTAGGAGGTTCTTTCATAACGCATATCATTATAATAAGACACATGCATTATATTAGTCGTATAATGGTCCTTTGAATGAAATGACAATTACATATTAAACGTGTTCTTCAGCTATAGTTAACACCCTCCATAACAAGAAACCATATATTGTACTTGATATCATAGGCACACATCGTCGGACGTGAAGCATGACTCTTCTCAGTCTGATGATGATCAAACAACAAGGTTAGACAACTTTATTACCTTAGATTATAAAAGAAATTGATTTATAAAATATGTACATATACAAACTGATTTCACTATACTTATTTTTTGAGGATTAATCGGATGCCTCTCCACCATTGGAACACATTCTCCTACAACCACCACTTGAAAGTCATGTTAATTCAATGTACATAATAAAACTATAAATAAAAGCATTACTGTAGCAACATAAGCCACTCTCATGTAAAGTGGACTCGTGCGATTGAAAGCATTCCTATGAATTTCCTCCCAACCATTGGACCCATTTGGCGTATGTTTTTCCGCCTACAGCCAACCCCGAGTTGGGTGATGAATCCACTAAGGCATGTTAATGAAAAGCACTTCAAGGTTTAATAAAGGAATTTGGTTTTAAAATCCATGTCCCAACCCAAATCAAGCCAGGGTAAGTTTTACCATTAGGAGGAAAGGTCTAAAATTTAAGATGAACAAGCATACCAAAAGGTAAAATAACAAATTAATCGTAGGTAATAATCATTGGCTCTCCAGATATAAAAATGCAACACCGGATTACATGTAGAGGTTAACATATACTAAATTCAGATCTCTAACTATTATACTAGATGCATACCACATAACCACTCAGACACATATTCCAAACTATATATAAGAAAACAAAGACATTGTTACAGATCTCTCTGGATCTGTTATTTGTCAACAATGCAGGACATGTCAAATCATAATTAATTGGACAATGCATTCATAGTTATGTCTCTCTAAGGTTTTTCCAACAACACAATTCACATTACAAATGTAGACCAACTGTGCAATGCATACAGAGCTACATGCAAGATCAATCGTAATCAAAATGAACCATGCATAAGAGCTATGATCTCTCTGATCATCATATAATCCAGATCAAAAGATAAAAGGCAACGCATAACAAATTATGGGAGCTCTTGGATATGATACTTATCCAGATCAAAACAAAATAAAAAAAGGAAACACAAATACAATTTGCAGCTCTTCATATATGATGTTTACCTAGATCACCAGGAAACCAATAAAAAAGAGAAACAAATATACAAATTTCATCTCTTCGGATTTGATGTTTATCCAGATCACTACAAAATCATTCAAATGGAAACACATAACACATATACACTTTTGAAACTCTCCATATCCGATTTTTATCCATATCCTAGTGCACTCAATAAAAAGGAAACACAAACACAATTTTGGAACTCTCCATATATGATGTTTATCTAGATCCCAACGCAATCAATAAAAAGGAAACAAAAATACAATTTCACTTCTTCTAATATGATGTTTATCTAGATCACCGCATAATCAAACAAAAGGAAAATGCATATACAATTTCAGAACTCTCCATATCTGATGTTTATCCACATCCCAACGCAATACATAAAAATTAACGCATATGCGATTTGGATCATAAAACAATTAGATCTCAACAATTCAACTGTTGGTAAATGAATTACAACACAGATTCATTTGTAACTAAACTTCAATAAGTTGTGTTTTCCATATCTGTATAAGGAATTCAAACCATAAACTGATTTAAAAGAATTTGTACTTTGAGTTGAATTTCCTTAAAAGCATGTCCTAGATGCGAGTTGACAACGCAACCAGGCCTCCACGCCAGCCTCGTGATATCATCTTGAATGTCCATTTGTAGGGTTTGAGCAGTTATGGTTTTGTGAGAGTTTAATGTGTCCTTTTTTTGTTTGAACCATGCATTTTTGTTTGTTTTATTTGTAAGAGGGAGAGAGTCGATCTCTGCTCTCTTAATGGTGAAATGTTGGTATACTTGGTGTAACCGTTGCTAGTGATTGATGACGGTGTAATTGGTTTCTTGCCAAGGTGTTCTTGTGCTTGTTCATGGTGTCCATGGCTGTCAGCAACCCATTGCAGTAGAGGAAATTTGAGGTCTAAAATGGGCCTCCTAAGGAAAATAATAAAATAGTAGTTCAAATAATAAAATAATAGTTATTAATTTTGGAGGAAGAATGAAAAAACTACTTTTTTTTGTTCGTATTTTTGACATATCTTCTTGTGTTTTTACTCAAATTCTGAGTGGCAGAGCTTGTTGGATGCAAAATTCAATTCCCCATCCAAGGAGTACCCACACTCCATACTTTTGACAGACTCTGCTACCTCAAAAACAAGAAATACCTGAAAAATGTGATGATGATGTCATCATCACATTTTTTCAAGTATTTCTTGTTTTTGGGATAGCGAGGTCCGTAAAAAGTATGTAGTGTGATAACTCATTGGATGCGGAATTAAATTATGCATCCAATGAGCTCTCCTGCTTGAAATTTGAGTAAAAACACAGGGAGATATGTCGAAAATATTAACAAAAAAAGGAGTTTTCTTTTATGACAAATATGTCAATTCAACCATTATGGTTGACTCATTTTATTGAAAATCTATTGGTTCTTGAATTCCAACTCACAATATTTATTATTGCCGCATTTTTTTATAAGGCCCATTTTAGATCCCAAATATCCTCTAATGCTTCGCTCAGCCATTAAATCCAGTTCGTCGCTTCCTTCGCTAGGTATATTTAGTTTTTATGCTACACGTTTTTAAATTGCAGTTTCTTTTTAAATCCTATATGGAGCTTACTCTACAACTTTGGCTTATGTAGGAAGAGGATGGATAAGGTCCCTCTCCGAGGAGATGGCCCCTGGCCTCTCTGCAACTTGCACCAGGTATGGATAAAGGCATTTAACTGAAGTTCAATCTTTTTTTGCAAAGTTTAATTATTTGTTTTAACTTTGATTAACACCTTTTTTGTAGGTTAGAAATGATGGAGAGGAAGGAGACATGGTCACCTCCTCTGAGCCCTACATATTAGAATGCCTCAGGTAAAGTGCAAAAAACTATATCTCTACTTTTTCATATTGTTTGATTAAAGAAGATGCATCCACCTTTTCTTATCTATAGTATGGTTTCTTGTAGGTATTTTAATCCTGAGGTTAAGGAGCCGAGAGGAGGGAAATTCTCCAGCTCTGCACAAGATAAGTGTTGTGTTCTTTTGTTCAACCCCCATGGGGTTTATGCTCTTTTTTATAGAGGGATTTGACAGCCTCTCTGCTTCGAATTGGGTTTAAGTGCATTAGGGTTTAATGATAGTGCTTACATGGGTACTGTGGGTCCCATATCGCATGGTCTTACCACCACTTTACTTACTCTGTAATTTGAATTTTATTTAAGGTTTAAAACAAAGGTGGAATCCATCATAGATGGTCTTACATCCACACCCTGTATACATACATTGTATTCTAAATGTTACTGTATATAAATCAAGAGACCCTTAGGGTATCTGTTGTGATTTACTTTGTATATTCCTTATTTTCTGTTTTCCATCCTTCGATGTTCTTACATCCATGAGTATGTTTTAATAGTACTGTTTTACAAGTAAAATATCAATTCTGTTTAAAATGAGAGTATGTAGAAACAATAATATTATTATTACTAACCTGTATGAGGGTTTACTATGATTTATCCAACACCAATTAGCTATTGTATGTAAGTATTGTGTTAATCAATGGTATTCATTTAAGATGGGGTCACAACCATAATTTTTAATATATTAATGCTCATACGTGATGGAAAATGAAATCTGGCAGGCCTACAGTTTCCTTAATCAACCTTAATAAGATCAAAAGCCCCTTTCTGCAATATTTATTTTGCAATTTTTCCCTTTTGCAACTAAGTCCTTCTACAAATCCACCTTTTCACAAGATGCTTTCCACAAGATTCATTCCATAATGCCTTTTTCGCAAGGCTCTTTTCTTCAATTTGTGGATTGCAGGTTCACGAACTTTCAAAATCAAATTTTCACAACTTTACAGCTGCAATGGTCATTGATGCCCACAGATTACAAAATGTGTGTCCTCCTTCCAAATTTTCTAAAGTTGGCTTTCATAATTCATTTTTTCCGAATCGTCTGTTCTTTGTGGCCTCGCTTCTGACCTTCGATCAGTTGCGGCTTGTGGCTCTCACCTTCACACTTGCGGATCTTCATTTCTTCTTTACGGAAATTAACCACAATCGTTGATCTGCTGAATTTCACAGATTCTTGGATTATACTGGGATAGTCGAATTAATCCATGGAATGATTAATTCGTGATGCAGAAACTACTCTACGATATTCAAGATTCTTCAATTTTTTTTTGAATCATGAAATCGCACATGCACATATACACATAGAGCTTAAAATCATATTTTCTGGTTATTGAAGGAAGACATCAAATATATGAAAACACACGCGGAGATTTTAAAGTTCTCTTATTCATTCAATGGACCAACACACTTACATACTCTCTATTATCCTTCCCTTATTATTGCTTACACATTATATCAACTACATTTAAATAGAGCTTCATCAACATGCCAGATTCGAATAGCAAGATATGAACCCCTAAGAAAGGAAATCTACAACTAACCTATCCTCAAGAAAACTATTACAAGATTTGAGGACAATAGTGGCAAATTGCTAGCTAGTAAAATCAAAATAAATCCTCATAAGTAACTATATCCATCTATAATTTGATTATGTGGAAATGAAAAAAAAACATTGACTACTTATTCATCAAACAAAGGAATTTGTTTCAATGCTCCTGCATCATACTCTGAGGAGGAAAATAATTCTTCAATAAGTCTTCAGGGTGTACATAGTACTTGGAAATATCAAGTTCTATCATCCACGTTGCATATTCATAAGGTTGATCCTTCCACTTGACTAAATACAAAAAATAATCGGTGTCCCTCGTACTCCTTGAAATCCTTTTGTCAAGGATAGCTTCAATTTGGGGTCATTCCTTCTGTGGTAACTATCCTTGCTAGTCTATTGAGGAACCATATCCAGCTGAAGTTTTTTCTTCTGCATAAACAACTAAATATTTAAAAGGATATATATATGAAATATTAAAAATAGGAGAAATCTGAAGATCAGAAGAAAGTTCTATTTCATAGGAATCTGGAGAAATATTCCTTAGAATTTAACAAGGTCCAATATTTTTAATCTTCAGTTTATTGTAATTTCCATTAGGAAACATCTATTTCCTAATATATGCCCTTATTAAATCTCCAACCTGAAAATTAACTTCCTTTCTTTTCATATATGCTCTCTGTTTTTATTTTTTTTCACTTTGTTGTAATTTGTTCTTCACATCCTCTTGTAGCTCATGCATACTGGATGCAAAAATTTCACCATATGCACTTGTTCTTTCCTATCCTCCCAAATTTGTAAGTTCACGTGCTCCTCTTTGGTTCATTCCATTTACAATCTAAAAAGGAATCATACCTATACTTATGTTAGGTGAATGATTATAAGCAAGATTAGCTTGAGCAAGAGCTACATCCCACTATTTCGTATTTTCATACACAAGACTTCTCATTTTGTTTCCCAAACTCCTATTTACCGCTTTAGTCAGATCACCAGTATGAGGATGATAAGGAGAGATACACCTGAGATTTGTACCCAACTTAGTCCATAGAGTTCTCCGAAAATGACCAACAAATTTAGTATCCCTGTCAGACACAATGCTTAAAGTTAAACCATGCAACTTCACAATTTATGAAAATAATACGTTAGCAATGTTTGTTGCATCAATGGTCTTCTCACAAGCAATAAAATGAGCCATTTTTTTAAACATATCCACTACAAAATAAATAGAATCATTTCCCCTTTGAGTTCTAGAAATCCCAGAATAAAATCCATACTGATTTAATCCCAAGTCCTAGTTGGAATAGTTAGGGGTTGATATAGTCCAGTATTTTGTATTCTCCCTTTGGCATGTTGACACATCCTGCATTTTTCAACACATTTATTTACATCATGCTTCATTCTTGGAAAAAAATAGAAATTAATCACCTGAGAAAATGTTTTATCCTATCCAAAATGTCTTAACAAACCTCCACTGTGTTTCTCCTATATCAATTTTTCTCTCATAGAACACTGTGGAATACATAACTTACTATTTTTGAATAGCAATACTTCCTGTAACATGTAGTCTAACCATTGGCTTATATTATGGTTAAATGGATTCTCATAGGATGCATATACATCTTTGAAATCCACATCTTCCTTATACATATCAATTACATTTCTAAATCCCAAAGTAATGACCTTAATCTCCTGCAAGAGCAAACTTACTCTGCTTAAAGCATCGACAACTTTATTAGATATTCCACTTGTATTCTTGATCAGAAAGGTAAAGTTCTGTATAAATTCCACCCACTTAGCATGCTTCTGATTCAATTTAGGATGACTATTTATAAACTATAAAGCATGATTAATAGAATATAATACAAACTCTTTAGGAATCAAGTAATGTCTCCATTTCTTGAGAGCTTGCACAACAACATATAACTCTTTTTCATATGAAGAATACTTCTATTTTGACTCATTCAACTTCTCACTGAGGTATGCTACCGGTCTCTGTTCTTGACTCAGAATAACCCTTATTGTTGTCCCACTAGCATATGTCTCTACCTAAAAAACCTGATCAAAACTTGGCAAATCTAGAACAAGATTCTCAGTGATCTTCTTCTTCTTCTTCAACAATTTAAAATTTATGTCAGTTTCTTGTCTCCACTTGAAATTTTTTCTACTGTCCCTGAAAGTGTCTATTATTGGTGCAAAAAATTAACTAAAATTCGTGATGAATTTTCTATAAACGCTTGCGAGGCCATGAAAAATTCTTACCTCACATGCACTCCTTGGAACTAAGCAACTTAAATTTATTGCACCTTATATGGATCCATATTCAACCCTTCTTCTGAAACTAGGAATCCTAAGTAAATCAACTCTTTCTTTAGGAAAATACACTTTTAAGGTTTATCAACAGCTTCTCCTTTTGCAAGGTTTTCAACACCATCTTAAGATGTCTCAAATGTCCTTCTATACTCTGACTAAAAATCAGAATATCATCCAAGCACACTATCACAAATTTTCTAGTGTAATCCTTCAAGACCTCATCCATCAATCTCACAAAAGTACTAGGTGCATTATTAAGCCCAAATGGCATTACTAACCATTCATACAATCCATCATTAGTCTTGAATGCAATTTTCCATTCATCCCCTTCTCTAATTCTTATTTTATGATAACCACTTTTCAAATATATTTTTGAAAAATACTTTGAACCACTCAAACAATCCATCAAATGATCAATACGAGGTAAAGAAAATATGTACATGATAGTGATCTTGTTAATTTCTCTAGATTCAGTGAAAATTATCCATCCACTATCCTTCTTTGGGCTAAGCATAGTGGGTACTACATAAGGACTCAAACTCTCCTTCACCAATCCTTTATCCAATGGCTCATGAACCTATTGCTTTATTTCTTCATTATCTTGAGGAGTTAATCTGTATGCTGCCTTATTAGGTAAACTTGCACTAGGTATCAAGTCATTATGATGACTAATACTTCTCACATGAGGTAAAAAAATTGTCAATTAATCCACAATGATATCGACATATTCATGAAGAAAAATTCTAACTTGAGTAGGAAAATAATCTAAATTTGTAGAAGTTAAAATTACCTTTGGTTTACCAACAAGAGAAAAATGGAGCTCATCCTCCTTCTTAACCTCTTCTAATAGTTCCTTCCTAGTCATCAGCAACATATTCGGCCTTGAACTTTCTGGAACTGCTTCATCTTCTAATGGTGACAATGTATGTATTTTTCCATCCTTTTCCAAAGAATAAGTGTTATTTCTCCCAGCATGAACAAATTTTATTTCATATTTCGATGGCCTCCCTAAGAGTATATGGCACACATCCATAGGAATTTTATCACATAACACCAGAGCTTTATAAGTACCAATTTTGAAACTCCACATTGCACTGCTCATTCACTAAGAGTTGATGTCCTTTTTATAACCACAACACGTTATAAGGAGTTGGATGCTTCATCATCTCCAAGCCCAAATTTTATACCATCTCTGTGGAGACCAAATTATTTATACCGCCATTATCAATGACCATTTTACAACACTTACCTTGCGACTTGCATTTAATCCTGAACTGACTCTTTCTCTAGCCTGGTTCATGCACTCCCTTCTCCATCTTTACCAAAACTATTTTTAGCATAAGAGATTCTCCTTCCTCGGGAGGAATATTTACCTCTATTTCTTCATTGGATTCCTAACGAGCTTCAACAATATTTTAATTCATCTAAGCTACAATTTTGTTCCTTAGACACTCCCATAACATGTGTCCAATTTCTCCACATGTATAACATTTCACTTCTCTATTTCTTCCTCTGCCTCTACCTCCCTTGAATCCTCCTCTTCAGGGTGTGCGGCTACGAGATCCTTCTTCCTCATCCTTACAGGTATGAAAATTACCTCCTCTATTTGGATATCCTATGACTAAACCTCTCCCTCGATTCTTCTGGTTATGTCTTCTTTGTAGATTTTGTTCTACCCTTAAGGCTAACTGATAACAATCTTCAACATTTTTTAAATTAAAAAATCTAGTCTCATATTGTATCTCAAATATCAATCCATTTATATATCTGACCACTCTTTCTATGTTTCCTTCTATCTATCCATCTCTAATATTCAACTTAAATAACTCTTCAGTATATTCCTTAAAGTCATACCTTTTTGTATAAGGTTATGTAGTTGTATAATGAGATTTAATTGATAATCATTAGGCATAAATTGAGTCTTAATTTTATGCAACATTTTATCCCAAGAATGAATTTTAGACTTACCTCTTCTTTCTCTATAAATATCGAGTTCATCCCACCAGATAGATGCATGGGCCTTTTAGACTGGTCGCTGCATATCAAGCCTTCTTTTTATCTTCAATTTATTTAAAGTCAAAATATTTATTTAAAGCATTGATCCAATCCATGAGTTATTCAACACTAATATTACCTTTATACATAGGCACTTTAACTCAGGGTCTGTTACTAGCTCTCATCGGCATCTTCATCACTTTTACTTCTTCAACAACCTCATCTTGGTCATCTTCAAAGGATTATTCTTCATCACTAGTGTCTTTATTCTTTGATTTCTTTTGCTCCATAGCTTCCATTCTGGCTTGGAGTTCTCTTAAATCCATTTGTGTGTTTGTCTCCATAGGTTGTCTTCCTCAACCATGTCCTACATGAACTCCACATGCTCGTTCCCATATATGCATTCTTGTTCTATCGGTTATGATAAGATATGATACCAAAACTAATGGCAAATGAAAGCTAGCAGGCCTAAAGTTTCCCTAATAAGCCTTAATATTGATGAAAATCCCCTTTCGCAATCTTTATTCTGCAATTCCACCCTTCTACAACTTCACCTTTCCGCAGTACTCTTTTTGCAAGTGTCTTTTTGCAAGGATATTTTCTGAAATTTGCGGATTGCAAGTTCACCAACTTTCACAATCGAATTTCTGCAACTTTGTGGCTGCAATGGTCCTGTCCGCGTGCGGATTGCACAGTGCAAGTCCTCTTTCCAACTTTTCTAAGGTTGGTTTCTGCAATTTGATTTTTCCGAATCGTCGATTCTTGGCAGCCTTGCTTCTGACCGTCGATCTATTAACAGTTTGCGGATCTGTCCTTCACACTTGTATATCTTCACTTCTTCTTTCCATAAATTAACCGCAACCATTGATCTGTTGAATTTCACATATTCTTGGATTATACTGGGATAGTTGAATTAATATATGGAATGATTAATTCATGATGCATAAAATATTATGCGCTATTCGGGACTCTTCAATGTTTTTTTGAATCATCAACTCACACATGCACATATACACTGAGAGCTTAAATTCATATTTTCTGGTTATTAAAGGAAGACATCAAATATATGAAAATAAACACATATATTTTAAAGCTATGTTCTTCATTCAATGAACCAACACACTTACATACTCTTTATTATCCTTCCCTTATGCCTGATTATACATTAGATCAGCTACATTTAAATAGAGCTTCATCAACCTGTCAGATCCAAATACCAAGATATGAACCCCTAAGAAAGGAAATGTACAACTAACCTATCCTCGAGAAACCTCTTACAAGATTCAAGGACTAAATCCTAATAACTAACCTTATCCTAATAAATCCAATTATTAGAAGATGCCAATTATTACAATCAAAATAAATCCTAATAACTAACCTTATCCTTCTAGAATTTTATTACATGGAAATGCAAAAACAACATTGGCTGCTTATTTGACAAACATAGGACTTTGTCTCAATGCTCCTGCATCAATACAAGCCATTGGGTCTTGCAAGGTCTGTGGAGTAGCTTTTAATTATGGAAATCGTAGCTTAAAAGATAGTACACATGCCTGTGATTTGGTTTGGATTTAATAATGATCTTTTTACTGTATTTCATTAATGCTCGACAGCCATCGTAGATGGTATTACTACCCATATTTGGAAATAACATACTTGCTTCTGCGATTTGTTTACACTTGTAATGTAAATTTACTTGATTTCCATGAATCTGTTTACTAGTTGTTTAGCATTAGATATTTAAAGGATTTGGTTGAATAAGTTATATTCTAGGTGTTACCGTGTTGTAAGTTATTGTTTTCATAATATCTTTTATGTATATAATTAACTGCTAACATATAATTATACTGTAGGTGACTGTTTGTATAATATCTATAAAATAACTCTACGATTGTAGATAAATGCGATTTTTGGATTACTAGTTAGCTAGATTATAACTCCTAAATATGTGTATATTTGTTTTTTTAGTTTGTAATTCATTTGATCCTAGTTTATTTAATTAGTTTTCCCTTGGTTTCGATATGATTGTACATTATTTATTATTTAAACATATTAACTTAAACTACTGTAATAAAAATTTAGCTAGGTCTATAGTATGAGAAGGAACATATATAAATAATTGATATTCAATTCTATAGCATATAAATCAGTTAGAAATCCCTAAATTGGGTATGGATACCCAATCTAAGAATATTTCCTAAACAAAAACAATCATTCATAGATATAGACAAAACATAAGTAGATTTAGGATTTATACATAAACAAAATCAAATCGGTACAGGTTAGATAATTGTGCAATAAGATTAAGTAAACCATTTCTAATTAAATAATATAGCAGCACATACAAATCTATAATAAAATAGCCTAATATAAATAAAAACATAGAGGAAGTACCCGGTACCACTGCTAGGAAAACATAAATGGAATAGCTATTCCTCCTAGCCAACTCCTAGAGTAGCCAAGTTACTTGATCTAGAACCCCTGAGCCTGTTCGCTAAACCACAAGAGAAAAATACACTAAATATGCCATCTCTTACATTATCAAATTCAAATGCCATCTAATGCTATCCGCTTGTTTTATAGTATGGAGGAGTTTGAGGAATTACCTAGTTCTATGGGTGGTGAAGCAGAAAAATCATTAGTTTAAGAGGATCAAAAGTCATTGCAAAGTGATTCTGAAAAAGATGAGGAAACATCACATGAGAATGAAGAGGAGTCCCTTGAAACCATCGATTATAATTTTGAGACACATTCTACCATGGACGTGGACCAAAGGGCATCTTCTAATGGATGCTTGAACTATGAAGGAGTACCTATTGATTGGTGCTCACAACTCTATGTTGGTGACATAGAGATCATATTTGAAATTTTTGCTGCAATCCAAAGTTCTCATGACAATGAATATGAATACCTTTTGGAAGATAATGAATAACCAAGATCAACTTTCCCGTCACCACTTGAGCTTCAATAAGCTGATCAAATCAAGAAGAAAGAACAAGAGGAGGTTCAATCCCATGAACTATCCTTCATTGAAGGGTATTTGAAGATGAATAAAGGGAATATCCATGAGTACCTTGGCATACTCAATGCCACTAAAGCATTGGTGTCAAATTATTGTTGGAAATCTTCTTCATTGGAGAAGGAATCCTTCCTTGAAGACATGGAGAATATTCAAAGACTAATCTGCAACATCGAAGGTAATTTCATGTCTTTTCTTTTTGATAGAAAAAAATTGGTGGAGCTTAATTAATGGTTATATGAAGAATAATTGAATAATAATGAGGATATCCATAATCTCAAAACTCAAAATGAGAAACTTCTTAAGAGTTTTCAAGATACTTGTTCTTCCTCCTATGTTTTAGATTGTCATATGGTAGATTGCTTGGAGGGTTCTCATGACATGAAGGATCATGAGAAACATGAAAAATTGTAGGTTCTTGATGTGTTTGAATATGATATTTATGAGATCCAATAACTTGTTGTGGTGGAAGAGTAAATTGATTTTCCTCTTGAAAATGGTTATAGACTCTTTGAAGAAGTGCATGATTCCACTATTATGGAACCAACATATGAGGAAAGTGTCACATTTTTTAGGGAGATGCATAATACTACCCCTATGGAACCTTCACATGATGAAATACTTGCACTTTCTAATCCTTTGGGTGAGTTGGTTCTTTCTCCTACATCCCACACTTCCATATTTTGCAGCATTCATCCTAATGAAATATGGGTGAATGGTGATGGCTCCCTGTTTTTTCGATATTTTGTCTATACATCAGATAAAGAACCAAGTCCTTTAATTGAATTTGTTCATGTTTATATTCTATCTAAGCATCATTTTCATAAGTTTAAAGGGTATTCCATGAAATTTATAACAAGGCATATTTTTAGTATTATTCCATCTCATTTTATTCATTTTTAAAACGTAAATTTAAAAGATTACATCTAATGATTTGGGATTTAGATATTTGTTTATTATGAATATTTCTACCATTGGTACTGTACCTAATCCTATACCTAATCTTGCACCTGATCCTATAGTCAATTCGGCACTCCTGACATTAATTTAGGAACCTGAGTTCGAGCTTCATTTCTGAGATATATGTGATGAATCTGGTGAAACCGTTCGAAAACCATTTCATAAATGGCCCCATTTACCCTGATGGGTTGTTAAATGAATTTTTGATTTTTGGGGATGGATCTTATCCATCTATCCATACACCACTATGAAAGGGGTGAGAGACATGGAAAGGTAAGGGGTAGATGGGTATGAGTTCTGGTGAGACTATGAAGGTCACTGAGGAAATAAATTGTTATACAAGAGGAAGAGAAAGGCTTCAACAAAAGAGGAAGAAGATAGGAGAAGGTCCTACTACGATCAAAGTGTGATACTGTGAATAAAAAACCACATAGGACAAAGCGACCTTTTAGTGATGATGAGGAAAAATAAGCCCAGGATACACCCAGAATAACGACAGGATCGAACCCCTGCAGTAACGTGTCCACACCTCCACGCACTACACCACCAAGAAGAAATGCACATTCTACGTCAAATTTCTCGACGTGTCAGTAGCAGTTTAGCAGTAGAGTACCAGCGAGAGGAAGAAGGCCCAGAATGGTGGGAAATGAAATGAAGCTACCAATATTCCATGGAAATGACACCGATGACTGAGAGCAATACTGGTTCTTGTGTGAGGTGATCTGGACCACTCGACATACTATGGATGATGATGTCAAGAAGACCCAGCTGGAAACCACCCTCAAGGGTCGTGCATTGGATTGTTACATGAGATTCATGCTGGTTCCTCAGGGAGGTATAGAGAAAACACTGGATGAGATCCATAAGGGGTTATTTGAATAATTCAAGAAGTCGAAGTCTAAGGCTTAGTACATTACCGAGTTGAATTAAATCAAGCAGTTCCCCAATGAAACAATTTGGGACTTTGATCAATGGTTTAAGACGTTGATGGATCGATTCAGCTTCCAAATGAGCGATGTTTAGAACAAGGAGTGGTTCATCGCTCTTCTTATCCAACATATTAGACAATTGCTAATACAACAAAATATTGTGATGCAGAGTGAGGCTCTGGAAATCACGATGAAATTAGAAGCATCGCCGGTAGGATAAACCACAGTAAAGATGAACTAGATTCAAGCACATTTGGCCAATATGATGCTCCAACTGCAATATATCAAGAAGGATAAGGAATATCATGACGACCTTTGGTGCACCTGGTGTCATGCAGACGGACAAACCAAGGATACATGTTCGACGTTCCGAAATTATTTGCTTTGAGGAACTCCGAACTGATTGAGCTACCCTAGTGTACCATGGTGCCACATATGTAAGGTCTATGGGCATTGACATGACAACTATGACTACATGCAAAAGATGGTTACCAAAGCAGAGAGTCTGTACTGTACCTTTTGTCGGTCAATAAGACATGATGATAAAAACTATTGTGCTTATGACTTGCTCTAGGAAAGGACATATGATTCATACTTTATGAAAGGTGAGGACCCCTGGGCAATGCAAGTGCAGCCATAGATGGAATAGTCAGCAGTGAAAGTGTAGTATACATCACCAGCCTAGATGCAGTTTATCTCGTCATAACCGTAGCAACATTTTACGTCATAGCCACAGTTTGCATCGCAATCAAAGTTAGTAGCGCAACCACAGTTTGTACCACGACCACAATATAATCATGTATAACTCATTTAGCCTCAACCACAATATGTTCAAGCTACACACTATGTTCAGCAACAACCAAACCCCACACAACAACAACTGGCCCATCCTTAGTTTCAGCAAGGAGGAGTCCGAGGAGGATTCCACAGAGGATTCATAGGATGAGGAGGAGACTTCGGTCAAGGAGGAAAATGAGGTCAAGAATTAATCCAGTGTTATACCTGTGTAGTATTAAGGCACTACCAGCGGGAGTGTTGTCATGTGTAGTGTACATACTATGCAGCCAATGAGCATAATGTTGAAAATTTCCCTCAGCTGATTGCAATGTCGCAGGATGGAAACATTCCTCAGTTGCAAAATGCGTAGACTTAGAACCATCCAACATTCCAAGTGTAGAGCATGTCGATGATGCAAAATTAGATCCTGCCATAGACTCAGAATCAGCTGACAAACCCACCGATTAATCGAAACCCACCATTGAATCAATCCCAAAACCTCAATCAAGGATCGACAATTGCAACAATTTAAGCCGAACCACGAATGAAGGATGTTGATGTTTGGGTTGTCACTCGTGCCGGTACGCCAACTGGAGAAGATGTACTGTGTCAGTAAGTTTGGTTTGATAGAAATAAAAAAGTAGCATTTGATATTGTGACGAATAAAGACACCTTCGAGGCCAAGCATGCAATCAGGAGAAATCCAGGTAAGTTACCTATTATCGCAATGTCGTCTGATTTTGATCCATCTGTAGAGGCAGGACCATCATAGAAGCATGGTACTTTGTAGCAGTTATTTGAGAGTTTTTTATCACTGGCAAGGGATCCCGAAGCCCTTGTCAATATTGAGAAGTTTTTGTACCATCGGGATAATACATTGAAGGATTTCGCAGTGAACTCCTTGCAAAAGAGGAAGACAAGAAAGGAGATGAGGATGAACATCTAGATTGAAGATTATGAGGTTGACTCAGTTATTCTAGATCTCTAATCATATGTAAAATTCTAACCAAGCAAAATTTGCAACTAATGGGGAGGCTGACATTGGGATGGTCACTGATGTAGCTGCGACTAGCAAATCAGCCAAAGGTACAACTCTTTGGTCATGTCTCAAACCTAGTTGTCGATGTTGAAGGTATAAAAATGTATGCTGATTTTGATGTGATAGAGGTGGTTGAAGATGGAGGTTCCTATCCTACACTTCTAGGGATTGGGTGGGATAATGACAACATGGAAGTTATCAATTTAAAAAAATAGGTTATGATGTTTGAGAACTAGGATGTCAAGGTCATTGCTCCCATAGACCCTCATGAAGGACACCAGTATATTGAACTTGTGAGGGATGAATCCAGTAGAAGTTGGGATCACACCTATAATATATCAGAAGACTATATACAACCTACCATTGATGGTGAACTTGGATGGTGCAACGACAGTTCTATGTCCTCTGATTTTGATGATGCTTTGGAAAATTGGAAAAATAGGATACATGAGGTTTCATTCAGGAAAAGTAGGCTGACCACACAGTCTCTTCATTGCATAGAAATCGAGACTGTCAAGTTGCCAATTTATGAAGGGCTTCCAAAGATATCAGAATTCCTTCAATAATTTGAATAGAAAGTGTTTGAACCACAAAGGATATTGGCCCTAGATGTAGCACTAAAGGCTACCCTGGATCGATGGTCGGTGACGCACCAGTAGATGATCCATGACTGGGGATAGTGTCGGATATTTATGATGGTTCGCTTTGGTGATTTAGAGGTCTATCATGCTAGGAGATACAATGGACGGAATGATCCCTCCAGTCACTTGATAGAATGTCAGTCCTTATGGGCATCACGACCTAAAGATGAGTGGGTCCATGCTTTTGTTCATACTCTAGATGAGATGCTGAGGTCCTGGTACGTAGCAGCAGAAATGCGCAGAACTATAACCACTTGGGAGGAGTTATCCATTTTCTTTGCATAGATGTTTAGTTTCCAGGATACCAACCCAGATGTACATAATACATTGCAAATCATCCATGACATAGTGCTGAAGGTCATCCCTGTCGCATACCCAGTTGATCCACATGCACATTGCTCGATGCAATCCATGATGACATGTTACAATCTATCTCGGGAACCTGAAGATGATGATGATTTATAGAATGTTAATATTCCAGAGTCAAAAGGAAGCTGCAATGTTGCAGAGCCAGACATACCGACAGATTTGATGAGTCAGCCGCTGAGGATCAGGAAAGTCAACATTGGGTCGAAAGAGAACTCAAAATTTTCCAATATTGGGGACTATTGGGACAAGGAAACAATGGCAAAAATCATGGACCCGCTACATGAATTCCAGGATATTTTTTTGACGCAGTTCTTAGAAATGAAGGGGATATTATGGGATCTAAGGGAGATGAAAATCCCATTGAAACCAGATGCTAAACCTGTACGATAGAGGTTGTATCGACTGGACCCATGATACAAGTACCGTGTGAAGGTTGAGATTGACTGGATGCTGGATGCTAGGATCATTGATCCTGTCGAAGAATCAGAGTGCATAAGCCCTATGGTGGTTTAGGATAAAAATACCCGTGAATTCCATATTTACGTAGACCTAAGAAAGTTGAATGATTCATGCATGCATGATCCATTCCCAACTTTGTTTACAGAAGAGGTCCTTGAAGGAGTAGGTGTTTAGGAGATGTATTCCTTCACAGATGGATTTTTAGGGTACCGCCAGAACCATATTGCAAAGGAGGATCACCATAAGACCACGTTTGTCATTGAATGATATTGTTTTAAATATACAGTCATGCCCTTTGGGATAAAGAATTCACCAACAATATTTTCTTGGGTAGTTTTCACTGTGTTTAAATACTTTATTCAAAATTTGCCGCAAGTATATATGGATGATAGGACAATTTATGGGCTAATTAGGGACCATCTCGAAAATTTGTGATTGATTCTAGAAAGGTGTCGACAGCATCAGATTGCATTAAATTCTAAGAAGTGCATTTTTTGTGCATTGTTTGCAATGCTATTGAAAAACATAGTATGTAAGGAAGGTTTGCTAGTTGATCCAGTGAAAATTGCACTAATTCTTAGTTTTCCGCCGCCGACCAATTTGAAGATGCTTTAGGAGATGCTGGCACACATGGGGTACTATCACAAGTTCATCAAAGGATACACTAGGATTACTGCCCCTATGGAAAAGCTATTAAAGAAGGATTCTGCATTTGAGTGGAGTCAGGAATGTCAAGGAAGTTTTGACACATTGAAGGCCAAGATGGCCTCCACACCCATATTGGTATTCCCTGATTGGAACAAGGAGTTCCATGGGCATGTTGATGCTTCTTCTGTTGCGCTAGGGGTTTTTCTTGTGCAACCAGGTGAGGGAAACCTGGATCACCCCATTGCATATGCCAGTAGGAAGTTTTCGTTTGCTGAATGAAATTACACAGCGACTGAAAGAGAAGGCTTGGAGATGGTTTATGCCTTGCAAAATTTCATGCACTATTTGTTAGGAGGTCACTTCAAGAAGTTTACCAATCATTTTTCCTTGGAATATATGGTCAATAAGCCTTTTTTTGGTGGGGAATATCTATCGGTGGCTGCTACTTTTTCAGGAATTTGACTTTGAAATAGTTGTGAAGCCAGGACGGTTGAATGATGGTCCAATATTGATGACGGATTGCCAGATGCACACCTGTTCTATGTCGATATCGCAGATGATCATTATGCCCCAATCATTCAGTTCTTGGCCACTGGTCTTTCCCCTAAGAACCTATCAACTAGTCAGAAGAAGCAGTTAGTAGTAAAGGCTTCATATTTCCAACTAATTATTGGGAAGTTATACAAGCTTGGACTAGATGAAATGTTGTGACGATGTATCCTACCGCATGAGCAGGGACCCATTCTAGAAGAAGTGCATGCAGGAATCACAGGAGGTCATTATGGAGGAAGGGATACTACATGGAAAGTGTTACGCGTCAGGATATGGTGGCCTACGTTGCATAATGATGTCGTAGACTATGCGCAGAGTTGTGACGTCTTCTAACACATCGGTAAACCATCACAATGGGATGAGATGTCGATTGTGCTACAGGTTACTCTACAACCTTTTGATAAATGGGTCGTGGATTTTGTGGGTTCAATTAATCCACCGGGGAAGAGGAATGGTGCATGATACATCATTACTGCAACTGACTATATGACCAGGTGGGAAGAGGCCGCACCAGTTGTGGATTGTACCATTGTGACATCATCAAAGTTCATATTTTAGAATATTGTGACATGATTTGGGTGTCCCAGGATATTGATGAGTGACAGGGGCAGTCACTTTATCAACCGCACTATGAGCGCTAACTGAGGAGTTGCAGGTGCAACATAAGAAAAGCACACATATCATCTGGATGAGAATGAGACTATTGACGTGTTTAACAAACTTTTGGAAATAACATTAACAAAGGTATCTAATGATAATCACGATGAATGGGACTTGAAAATTCCAGCAGTGCTATGGGCCTATCGCACCACTTGAAAATGACTAACATGAAAGACACCATTTAAGCTAGTCCATTAGAAAGAGGCAGTCATTCCCATGGAATGAATTGTTCCTAGTTTGCGCATCACTGTAGTGACCGACATGGATGATGCAAGAGCATTAGAAGAGCACATTGTGCAGTTGATCTAGCTTGAAGAGGACCAATTTATTGCAATTTTCTACCAGCACGTTGCAAAGGATCGACAGAAGGCATGGCATGATCATCACATTAAGCATAAACAGTTTGTAGAAGGAGATTTGGTGCAATTATACGACATCAAGTTCATGAGGCATATGGGTAAGTTACAGATACACTAGTTAGGTACATATATTGTTCATTCCATTACTTCTAGAGGTGCAGTTTAGTTACAGCAATTAGATGGTGTGGTACTACCGACGCTCGTCAATGGGAGTCACTTAAAGCCCTATAGGATGGGGTGAAAGCTGCACACCGCTTGAGGCACTGTAAAAAAAAAAAACAACAACAGATTTTGTTAAATAGCAGTAGGGCCAGCCTAGGGGAAGAGGCCATGCAAGGATAGGAGTTAGTAGCGACGAAAGGGACACCACCTACGATAGCTGTAGGGCTAGGGGTTCGTCAAATCAACAATACATGTAGGTAGTTAAAATAGTTAGCTAGCGGTGCTTGTTGAAGCAACACGCATTAGTGGCCAATATGACCATTAGTAGGGTGAGATTGCCAGCTGATTTAGTGTCATTACTACTGGATTTGGAAATGATGATTTTGAATTGGGAAGCGGCTATAAAAAGAATGTGGGACACGAGAGGAAGGCATTGTTCAGAGTAGTTTATTCGAGTGAGAAAAGTGTTGAGACGAGTACAGTTGAAGAGTGTTGAGTGCAATTTGTGGAGTAGAGGTGTAGATTCATCAGGTGCATAGTAAGGTTTGGGGAGTGTGGCATGCTAAGCGACCCCAATGCAATTGAGATTTCCAGTTGACCATGCATGTGCACAAAGCTAAAGGATAGTTGATGACACTGAAGATGCCATTTCAAGCACTGCCGCTCATGGTGCAGATCATGTAGTCTGAAGAGTTGAAGGACGTACGGCAGAGAGATTCCCATGCCCAATAATGCTAAAAAAAGAGCCATGCCTAGTTGGATGAGTTTCAAGAAGTTGGTGGGAAGCTGGCTATCAAAGCAGTCGCAACGCTGCAGGTAGTGCAAGCAAGTTAGCAGATGGTTGATGGCAAGGCTCAAAAAGTGCACCCCATGCAGCATGATTTGCTCAATTGTCAAAGTGCTTTTGAAAAAGTATAGCTCCAGGTTCGATATATCTCGCAGTAGTTTGAATATTTCAAGGCCAAGACATCGGAATATACCCTGTCAACCTGACATGGCTCGGGGACGAGCCATAAGACTGTGTTGGGGGCCTATTCATAGGGGTTGTGGGTAGCTAAGTTGCATAGCGTCATGGCAACTGCGCAAGATCACACAACACTGCGCAAGGCCAGATCAGCGTGATGGGTAGAAGGATAACCGCTTTTGAATATTTAATGTATTAATTGACCACGTTCTATGGAGATAGGTCCTTAGTGGTTAGAAGTTAGTTAGAAGTGGACCTTTGATGTAAAGGATCAAGCCTATATATAGATCTATCTTTGCAATTGTAAGATAAGGATGATCAGCATGATACAAGTCCAAATCAATATCTGAGAGTGATCAATCTGTTGTGATCTATCTATGGTCTTGAGAGTCTTCGGTTTTGAACAATCTGTGATTTGTCTATGTCAGATACTAAATTTTGGGATGTAATCAGTCTCCTACTATGGAGAGGAATTATCTATTTTGGATCTCCTATGCAGAATTAATATGACATGACAGTTGTTACCTAAATGCTTTCTTCTGTTTCCTGTTTTCTCTGTTGTGATGTCAATGAGAAGTGTAGTATCCATTTTTTATTTACGGATTTTGCTGCAATCTATTCCAATTCTATCGCAATTATGATGAATTATGATGAAGCTTATTAGAGTTGTTTTATGAATCATACTGTTGCGATAAATGATTGATGTGATCTGTTAGATTCGTAGTTGTGAAGATGAATTGTGTCTTAGTTCTATCGAGTGACTTGGAGTAATCTGACAGTTATGTTTTCAAAGCCTCATATTCCATATCTTCCCTTCTTACTGCTGGAAACTTGGTTTCGATAGCTCTCCCTTGAACATCTTGGGTGAGACTTTGTCCACTCTACGAATGTTACTGGGTAGGGTAAAAGCTGTCTGGGCCAGTGCTCTGAGAGATCATGCTGATTTGGCGTCGATGGAGTGAAAACCCCTGTCGGTGAGGCTTTGTTGGTGGGTTTTTTCCAACACCTGCCATGTATTAGGAAGCCCCACTGTCAATAAGCCAATCTTTGCTTCCATGTGTGACAGTTCTCATGAGTGTAAAGACTAGAACATATTTTTCATCACTTGAAGAGTCTTCACTTTCCTGTTTGACTCTCTTCATGGGAGGATCATCATCTTCTGCAGTGTGAGCATGATGTCTTCTTTTCTAGATCTTCTTCTTTTTCATAGGACAATTTATAGAAAAGTGTCCTCTCTCATCACATGTATAGCATCTGAGTTTGGATAGATCCTTTATTGGTCTTCGATAGTTATATTTCTTGTGAGAATGCTTACCTTGGTGATGATGATTGTCCCTTTTGTTTTTCTTGGAGTGTACTATGAGAGCTTGATCTTTATTTCCCATCTTTTCTTCTCGGGCTACTATTTGAGCTTCTTCTTGTGGGAATTATTCCCATAGCCTACTAAACTTGATTAGATTCTTTTTGGCATAGGTTCCTTGGATGAAAGAATCCCATGAACTAGGGAGACCATTTAAGGTGGTCATCAAAATTTTTGTATTCTCTACTTCTTCATCCACTGCTTCAAGTTGTACCTTGATTTAAGAAACCATTGTGAAGTATGACAATATGGTCTCTTCATTCTAGATCTTTACATTATTTAACTGGTTCCTCAAGGTCATCTTCTGATTAATGTTCTTCCCTTCAAATAGCTTGGTCATGGCATCAAATATTTCTTTAGGTCTCTTTAGGGATGACACCTGTGGTATGAGGTGACCCTTGATTGAATCAGAAATAATCCTCTTAGCCATGACCAATTTTATTTTTTGTAAGGCCTTATCCTCATCTCCCTATGGAGATGGAACATCTTCACTGATTTAAGAGTCCAACTCATTTTCTTTGAGGACCAGGGAGATCCTATGATTCTAGGTTCGAAAGTTATCAGCTCCCTCAAGATTTTCATCAAGCTTGGTGTGATGAGACATATTATCTAAGAACCTCAAATGGAAATACAAAATATTTAGATCTTACCAGTTAGAGAAGCTGAAAACTGGATCTAGAGTTGATCTTCTGAAGTGCCGGTTTTCTGGTTCTAGGGAAGATTAGGGTTTCACTTTCCTGGAGTTCTACCAAACCAAAATCATTTATTGTTTTCTCTAAAATTCTATTTTGAGAAGGAAAGAAATTATATCCTGGGCTCACTCAAAAATTATCCTTCAATAAAAATCCCTAATTTCCTGATGTAGTGGTAGGTCAAAAACTAAAAGTGCTCAGAATCATATTATGCTTCGACAGAAAGATGCGCACTTCAATGGAGTTTTAGCCTAGCCTCATTTTACTAATGGATTATGGAGAGAGACCCAAAAAGTAAGAAGACCTACCTTCCACACCTACACCGTGTCTTCTTCTCAGGTTAGCTCTCATACCATGTTATATTTTTATCATTTAGACAATATTATCTTAGGATATTAACTAAGAGAATAAAAATCACAACAATCAATCACAAGAGACAATGGACACAAATATTTTTCTTGGGGAAACCATAAAGGATAAAACCCTACAACTTCTTCAGAGAAAGAATAAGCACTAATGGTAGCAAAAAAACCTGAAGACAGTAACATGATCTCCAACAACTGTTCTCTCTCTTATCCCAGCTCCTTCTCTATCACTTATGCACTACAGCTAAGTGTGAGTTACCGTGTGATAAATAGAGAGCCTCACTCTCTATTTATACTAATTTCTGAGTTGACAATAACTCACGAGGGCCGACTTCTCTAGGAGAGTCTAATAACCCTAGTGCCCTGAAACTGTGGACACTTTGATCCCTGATCAACTAGGAGGCTTAACCTCAATGGATTTACATGACTTGTTTACATCACTGATTCTCCCGATAGGAACATCGAGGACTAAACAAATAAAATATATGAAATATAGAAGTGAATACATTCCGAAGTTACAAATACATGAATAGTTGTTAGAAGGAAATCTAACTCCAGTTAGATTTGCATCATGGTATAATGTATTTGATGACAATTTGGCTATGTTAGATGGAAAACTACCTTACAAAAACTAACACACATTAGCTATTACTCATCGTGCAACATTTTATGAATGAAAGATAGCTCTAGCTAGATTTCCAACATGGTGCATTTTGATTGATGACAATGTGGTTGTGCTAAATGAAAAAAATACATTATGAAAGCTAACACACATTAAATTTCACTAACTATGCAACGATTTAATGTTTAAAGCTAGCTCCAACTAGATTTCAATCATGGTGTACTGTGACAATGTGGTTGTGTTAGATGTAAAACTACCTTATGAAAACTAACACACATTAGCTTTCACTCATCATTCCATGTTGTTAAAAAGAAAGTTAATTCCATCTAGATTTTCATAACGGTGTAATGAGATAATACACATAGGATTTCACTTATAGTTAAATGTTGTTAGATGGAAAGATAAATCTAGCTGGATTTGCATCACGGTGCATTCTGATTGATGACAATGTGGTTGTGCTAAATGTAAAACTACATTATGAAAGCTTACACACATTAGATTTCACTCACCATGCAATGATTTAAAGATGAAAGCTAACTCCAGCTAGATTTCCAACAAGGTGTGATGTGCTTGATAACAATGTGGTTGTGTAACATGGAAAACTACCTTATGAAAGCTAACACACATTATCTTTCCCTCATCATTCCATGTTGTCAAAAGTAAAGCTAACTCCAGCTAGATTTCCATCATGGTGTAATGAGCTAACGCACATAAGATTTCCTATTAGTTCCATGTTGTTAGAAGGAAAGCTAACTCCAGCTACATTTACATCATGGTGTAATGTATTTGATAACAATGTGGTTGTGTTATATGTAAAACTACCTTATGAAATCTAATAGACATTGACGTTACTTAGAGTGCAATGATTTAAGAACGAAAGGTAACTCTAACTAGATTTCCATCATGGTGCATTGTGATCGATGACAATGTGGTTGTTCTAGAAAGAAAACTACATCATAAAAGCTAACACACATTAGATCACTCACCGTGCAATGATTTAATATTGAAATCTAGCTCCAACTAGATTTCAAACACGGTGCAATGTGACAATTGTTGGGCCGAATTAATGTCATTTTAATTCTGTTGTAGTAATTTCCCAGCCATTTAATTTATCAATCTGAGTTTCATAGGCTTACGAAGCACATGCAAAGTATATGCAGAACTAAAGAGAAATTAAGCTAATCTAACCCCCCGTGAAACTAAGACTAATATAATCTAACCCCCCTTCAGCTGAAACACGCAATTGCTAATCTAATGCAGGAAGATGAAACACATGGTTGAAAGTGAATTGCATAAAAGAAAGACAACATATGAAGAGAAACAAGACAACACATGTGAGCTCACATTAACCATAAAGCAATCTTAAATTACATCACAAGAATCAATCATAAATCATGAAAGCATCAAACCAAGATTATGAACAAAAGCTAAGAATTCCCTTCTCCATATTACAAAGTCAAGACTAACTTATACAATCTACTATCTATCTTTGATCTATATCCTATGATTAATCAGGATTTAAGATTTAAGATTCTATATTTAAGATTAATGAAATGAAGAGAGAGCACTCCCTTTTATACATGAAGGAGATAACCATCTCATGATGAGAGATCAATTATTCTCTCAACCACTCTCAACTAATTTCCTATTATTATGAGATATGATCCCTTTAAATCCTCCACATGTCTCTCACAAATTCTTCGCATGTCTCTCATAAATCCAAGATAAGATATGCCAACCAAATCTCATGATCTTCTCATTATAATTAGCTTGAATAATTATCTCATTGAAATGGTGGAGGAGATATTCGAGAATTCTTTTCTTGAATTAATCCTTCACATATTCCTACACATTACAAAGCTCATCCATATTTGAGATATTAGTGAAAAACATGTTTAATTTCTAATATTTTAATCATATATTCACTTATAATACTAAAATGAATAAAGTGGAAATAATAAGGTGAAACCCACATATATGTATGGAAATGGTATGATAAAATCTTAATGGAATGATGAAATGTGAGGAATAGCAGAAGATAAAGTGGATGAAAATGTGACATTTCCAAGTCTCAACATAATCCCCAACTGAACTTGTTGCATGTCCTCATGCAACCGTGTATGAATCTTCCCAAAAAATTTTGGCATTTGATCTTGGCTTTGATTGATGATGTCTTTTTAATAATGAATGTTTCCATGGTGTGAAATACATGAGTAACGACTGGCATTTCCTTATTGTTGGTTCTTGTGTGACAACCATGAATATAAAGAATGTTGGTTCTTGTGATAACAACATTCATTTCATGATGTGAAATGCATGAGTAAGAGCTGACATTATCCTTATGGTTGGTTCTTGTGTGACAACCATGAATACAAAGAATGTTGGTTCTCATGTTAACAACATTCATTTCGTTATTTATTTTCTAACTGCCATACTCTCAATGGAAATGATAAGCTATTAACATGCATAGAAAGCATCATTGTGCATAAGAAAGCCTTTGTCTTTATGAATCATGCCAATATCAATGTGTATAAAGAAAAGTGCAACAGGGGATTTGTCAGAAAAGAAATGCCGATGAATGGTAAATGAGATGAAAAATGGGTGATGGTGGTGAAAAGAATGGAATGAATATAGTTCCCCCTCCCCAACTGATCTAGTTGCATGTCCTCATGTGACCTACCATGGGTTGTGAAAGTGAAAATAAGAAATGGAGCATGGTGAGGGAATTTTCCAAATTATTCATTTCTAGCATGTAAGGAATTGCATGATTAAGGTTTAGAAAACAACATACCCCCACTTACCCAAAAAGTAGATGAACGATGCAATAGGAATGTAGCTGATGTCGCTGGATCATGGAATGTCTCATTGCTACTGTAGCTGTAACTACTGGATAATGGGCAATAAAGGAATCATAACTAATGTTGTTGAATCATGGAGAATATGTCACGGCTACAGGATAAAAATGTAACTGTAAATTCTGTTGCGGCTGTAACTGCTGGAACTACTGTAATGTGAAGTGGAGGAATTTGAACTACTGCTGATAAATAATGGAAAATGTGGAAGGTAGAAAGTGGAACTGTGGTACACTCATAGATCTAAAGTCATGTTTCTACAACTGCTAATGGATTCATGAGAAAGAATGTATAGTCTTCACCCGCTACAAAACACAATGGTATAATTCTAGTCATGCGAATAAATGTGTCAATGTTGAGCATGAAAAGAAGTCGTTAACCAATGTGAGGAAACTCACCAGTGATGTCAATGAGTTCCAAGGTACCCAATTACATCTTGTGAAGTGCGAATAGATGTGCTGATGTTTAGCCACTTGCAAGATCTGACGATTAAGGGACATTCATGAATTCCCATGATTGTCAATGAGAAAACTTGCCATTAAGGCATGCAAGCCTCCAGACACTCAAAATGAACTCTATTCTATATCCCAGACAAGGTGCTGAGGTCAATGTGGCAATACTTGTTGAAAGGTGGGCCTTAAGGAATCCCACATCAGTCAACACGAGTTGGTATAAAAATATTGGTAGGACTATCAGTGAAAAGATCTCGCACTCAAGTAGTGGATATGGCATGTTAGAATAATCAACCCATATTTAGCTACATTAGACATTAATTAATCCATTTTTTGTCTTATTTGCCTAGTTTCCATATTCCACCTTATGCAAGTTGTCCTCCACACATCCAAAGTGGTCAAAATGGATAAATTTGAGTCATGGAGAACTTGGGAAACCACTTGGAATCAAAATTTCTTTATTCCTGGCCTTCCTAGCGCATGTCTACTTTTCCTGCTTTATTGCCTGCTTTTTCTGAGTTTTAAGGCAATTGGTAAAGTTTGACTAGGTGAAGTTAACTTGTTTTTTGTCCTCATCATCCTCCACTCTTTTATCCTATGAAAATCATGTATGAGTTGTCCTTCCATCATCTATTAGATTACCTAATTGATTTTTCCAATTCGTGAGCTCCTAGACAGATTTGGAAACTGCTTTATGCACCTATGGGAGATTTGCTTAGATTTAGTAAGCCTGCTTTTGACCAAATTCGAATGGAATCCTTATGCATTCAAATCTCTCATGTAATTATTTATTGTGGCAACCTATGACTTCACAAGGTTGGATATTGTACACTTATTCAATACAGATTAGTGTTTTGCTCCATATTCAGTCTCCTTTGTGTGTAATTTGCATGTGTACTTGGCAATTTTTTGTGAGTGTAATTGTTCTAACACCCGGGTTCAATTTCCACATGGTATCAGAGCCTTTTTAGATCGATTTGTCTCCTTCCAATTTGTATTTTAGGTTCGACATCATTGACTGGGAGCATTCTGCTGACTGAAGGGACAATTTTTGAGCTATGGATCAATCTCAGAAGATCATCTTGACTCCATTTAAATTCTTTGAATGGAAAGAAGAGATGGAGATACTGTTGAGAGTGAAAGGACTCTATAGAGTGACTATGGAAATAGAATCAGAGCCCAATGTAGCTGCAGAGAAAATTAAATGGCACAATAGGAGGGATGAGGCCTATGGTCTCCTGTGTCTGAGCATATCCAGAGACCTCCTTTTCCATCTTGATGGATTAACATCACCAAATGAAGTATGGGAGAAGCTATTTGAGATTTTTGATAAGACATATGAGATGAGGGGACATCAAATTGAAAATAAATTGATCTCCCTAAGTCCCAATAGCTTTGAATCCCTGCAACTCTATTTTTCCAAGTTCAAAGCACTTGTTTTGCAGCTAAAACAGTGTGGGATCGAAAAGAAGGATGAACAAATGGTTTTGGCCATACTCTCGAAGCTTGGCCCCGACTAGTTAGTGTTTGTATTGACCTTCTATGCCACAAATTTGACAGCTCGAGCCTAGAAAATGCCTAGCCTTACAGATTTCATGGAATCTCTCACACAAGAACAAGATAAACTGGTGATGATGGGCACCATCAAACCTTCCAAATACCAAGCTCTAGTTGTTGGAGATTTGAGAGTCAATTCAAAAGGCAAGAAGAAAGATAAGAATCCACGTGAGCAAAAGAGAGACAAGAACAAGTCTCCAGAGGAGCGTCAAGGTTCCCAGAAGAACCCCCAGAAGAAGAAGAACAAAGGAGAAATGAGCAAGTGTGCATACTGCAGTAAGGGAAATCATCCTGAAAGCTCCTGCGTGAAGAATAAAATTGGCATGCTGAACCAAATCCTGGAGAAGAATGGCATCTCCCTTCCTGACAGCTCAAAGAAGAGAGAAGGAGGATCAAATTCAGAAGACAGAGAGAGAGTTCATGCATTGGTTGCTGGCACATCAAGCTCACCTAGTTTCATCATTGATTCTGGAACTTCAAGACATATGGTTTTGACCAAGGAGGCATTCACCTCACTTGAAATGTTGAAAGGTCCACAAATTGTACTGGGAGATGACTCTCTCACTGAAAGTTTGGGCAAAGGGAAGATTTATCTTGACCATGGTAAGTTTAGAAATGTGTTGTATGTTCCAGGTCTTGCCTCTAACCTCTTATCAGTGTATCATATGACCCACACAGGGTCTCTAAAGAAGGTCATATTCTCCCCTAATGAAGTTGAGATCACAGAGATCTCAAGTGGTAAAGTCATTGCAAAAGGAGTTGCAAATCACACTTCGAAGGTATACATGTTCTCACACTTCCTACCCTACTCAAACCCCTTTGCTCTTCTGATTCATGCTAATGAGGCAAGCAAGCTTTGGCATGAAATATTTGGCCACCTCAATTGCAAGTATATTTCTGATCTTTGTGAAAAATAAATGGTCATTAGGGTTACCAAATATTAAGTTTTCCAAAGGAGTCTATCAAGGTTGCATCTTAGGAAAACACCCAGAGCATAAATTTGAGAAAGCTAGTCATGAGAGAACCTCTGCACCTCTTGAGTTGATCCACAGTGATGTTGCTGGCCCATTTCCTCATATTTCAATGAGTCAGGCCAAATATGCATTGACATTCATAGATGAATTTTCTAGGTATTGTTGGGTTTACTTCCTGAAACACAAGTCTGAAATTTTTGGCCTCTTCAAAGTCTTTAAGGCTTTGGTTGAAAACCAATCTGGGAGGAAACTCAAGGTCCTCAGATCTGACAATGATGGTGAGTATGTAAAGCTTGAGTTCATTCAATATTTTTCAGATGCAGCATTCTATCCCTTACACACCACAGCAAAATGGTGTTGCTGAGAGCAAGAACAAATCACTGAAAGAGATGGCAACATGCATGATGGAGGCTAAGACTTTGCCACCAAATTTTTGGGCCAAAGCTATAAAATGTGCAGCCTATATCTAGAATAGGGTGCCTCATAAACAACTTGATGGTATCACTCATTTTGAAGCATGGAGTGGGCACAAGCCAGATGTGACCCATTTCAGGATTTTTGGCTCAAGGGCTTGGGCTAGAAGTCCAACAGAAAAGAGGAAGGCTTTCCATCCCCAAAGCTAAGAGTGTCTATTTGTTGGGTACTCTAAAGATTCAAAAGGGTACAAGCTGATAAATTTGAGCACAAAAAAATCCTTCATTGAAAGGAGTGTTCAGTTCCAAGAAAAGCCCCTAGCAGCAATGGAAGTTTGAGATTCCTCTTCACCACCAGAACCTTTGAATGTAAGTGAAGAGATAGTTGAACTTGATGATTATGATATGTCTAATAATGATGATTTAATTTCAGATCCTAAAAGTCCTACAATACCAAAATGGGCAGCAAATACCATTCATGCAGCTAGCGAACTAGCTAGAAATCCTAATGATCCTAGGAGGACTAGATCTCAGTTTGAGAGTGCTTTGTGCATGAAAGATTCTATGTTTGTAGAGAAATGCTATCTGATGGTTGAATCAGACCCATAGACATATGAATATGTATCAAATAATCTAATATGGAAAACATCCATGAAATAAGAGTTCAGCTCACTCCAGAAGAACAACACTTGGGAGCTGGTTGATCTTCCCCCAGGGAGGAAGCTAGTTCAGTGTAAGTGGGTTTACAAAACCAAATTTGATGCTGATGGTTCACCTTTGAAATAAAAGGTTATATTGGTAGCCAAGGGATACTCATAGGTACATGGCATAGACTACAATGAGACTTTTGCACCAGTGGCAAAGATGGACTCCATCAGGCTAGCCTTAGCCATTGCAGCTTCGAAGCAGTGGGAGGTACATCACATGGATATGAAGTGTGCTTTACTGAATGGAGATCTCACTGAATATATTTACATGTAGAAGCATTAAGGATTTTCTACTAATCCATCTCTTGTGTGCAGGATAAATAATTCATTGAATGGGCTTAAGCAAGCCCCCAGGGCTTGGTATGCCAAGATTGATAGCTTTCTGCTATCACTGAATTTTTTTTTATGCAAGTCAGATCCAAATGTCTATTTGAACCTGATTCATGGTTCATTAATGATCATTGTTTTGTATGTTTATGACCTTCTCATTATAGGAATCTCAAAGGATGAAATTTCTTCCTTGAAGGATGCAATGAACCATGCCTTCTCAATGACTAATTTGGGCTTATTGAGCCAATTCTTGGGGCTCGATATTTCTCAAACCAAAGATGGAATCAAAGTGCATCAGTCCAAGTATGCCTTTTATTTTCTGAACAAATTCAACATGAAGGATTGCAAGCCAAGCAAGACTCCCTTCCTTTCAGGAGTTAAGCTTGAAGAAGTTGATTCTTCACCTATGGTAAACAATACACTGTATAGGCAATTGATTGGATGTTTGATGTATCTTACACATAATCAACCTGATATTTCTTATGCAGTAAGTGTGGCTTCAAGATACATGGATCAGCCTCATGAGATCCATTGGAGAGCAGCCAAAAGGATCCTTAACTTTGTTCAGGGAACAAGGACTCATGGGATCTTCTACAAAGCTAAATCTGATCTTGATTTGATTGGGTTTACTGATAGTGATTGGGCAGGTGACAACACAGATCGAAAGTCAACATCAGGATATGTGTTCATGCTTGCTAAAGGACCAATCAGCTGGTCAAGCAAGAAACAAAGTGCCATTTCGCTCTCATCTACAGAAGCAGAGTACAAATGAGTTGTAAATGCAGCAACTCAATGTTTATGGTTGCAGGGGTTAGTTGGTGAGTGTGGCTTCGAATCAAAATACTCAACTACTATATATTGTGATAATAAAAGTACCATTCAAATCTACAATGATCCAGTTGAGAGACAGAGAACCAAACACATCGAGATCCATATGCACTACATCAGACAGCTTGTACATGATGGTACCATTCACCTAGTCTTCTATTCATCTTCAGAATAAGTAGCATATATCTTCACCAAAGATTTTTGTGATAAGACATTCAGGAATCTAAAATCACTGCTGGGGATTTTTGATCATACTGTGAAGCATGAGTGATGACAATATTTTCAAATTTTGTTTTACTGTCCATGTTTAAGGGAGGATTTTTCCCACTGGGTTTTTGCCTCTTTCCTTGGTTAAATGGACATGCAGTATGTAAAGGGTGACTAAGCCTTGTTGCTAGGCCCTATAATTTTCTGATATTTTACTCATAATTCAGGCTTAAGGGGGGGTGTTAGAATAATCAACCCATAGTTAGCTACCTTAGACATTAATTAATTCATGTTTTGTCTTATTTGCCTACTTTCCATATTCCACCTTATGCAAGTTGTCCTCCACACATCCACAGTGGTCAAAATTGCTAAATTTGAGTCATGGAGTGCTTGGGAAACCACTTGGAATCAAATATGCTTTATTCCTGGCCTTCCTAGCGCATGTCTACTTTTTCTGCTTTATTGCCTGCTTTTTCTGAGTTTTAAGGCAATTGGGAAAGTTTGACTAAGTGAAGTTAACTTGTTTTTTGTCCTCATCATCCTCCACTCTTTTCTCCTATGAAAAGCATGTATGAGTTTTCCTTCCATCATTTATTAGCTTGCGTAATTGATTTTGCCAATTCGTGAGCTCCTTGACAGATTTGGAAACTGCTTTATGCACCTATGGGGGATTTACTTAGATTTAGTAAGCCTGATTTTGACCAAATTCGAATGGCATCCCTATGCATTCAAATATATCATGTAATTATTTATTGTGGAAACCTATGACTTCACAGGGTTGGATATTGTACACTTATTCAATACAGATTAGTGTTCTGCTCCATATTCAGTCTCCTTTGTGTGTAATTTGCATGTGTAATTGGCAATTTTTTGTGAGTGTAATTGTTCTAACACCTGGGTTCAATTTCCACATGGAAAGGCTATGTAGTCATGGAAAGGGAGCTAGTTTTATTCAGAAGGAAAACTGGAATGGAAAAATGAACTGAAAAAGATAAAGGGATGTATGCAATTAAGAAAGATAGGCATGTGTGAAGTCATGACAGATAAAGCGATGGAAAGTGGACTTCAAGACATGGATGGTGAAGGTGCTCTGAAGGAGAAATATGGATAAAAAATCATGACGCAAATGATTTTATGAATGGTTTCTTTGTAACAACCAACGTTATGATGTTTATAAGAAAATGTCATGAGTAACAACAAAATTGACGATCTTCGAACCTAAAAAATGTTAGTACTAAACCTGTAATCAAACTTGTAAGATTATTGTAAAATGCAGGAATTAGTATGAAGGAAAGCAAATTGAATTTCAAAAATAAAGTGCGTTTTTACATTTGTCTTTGTGTGCTCTCAAAGTGACTTGAAGAAAACAAATTATCATGGAGCGTAAAATTCGTGCATTTGTATTGTTTTCGGGAATGTAAGAAAGTCCATTTTTATTTTTATTTTTATTTTTAAACAAAACAAAAACAACTAAAATAAAGCGTTGTATGATTCACAAAATGAAAATAAAGAAGTCAAATGAAACTGCCAGCACGGACCTGAGTGTATTTATGATTATCAATTTCTCCATTTGAAAGATATTGCTATGATCATAATTTAAACAGCATCAGCAAATTGAAATGAAAACACCAGTGTATGTATATGAATTTTTAGCAAATGCGTGTTCAGGTCTTAGATGGAAGCTCGGTGTGTGTGTTCTTAATAGACTTCTTTCCTGACAGTTTCTAAGAATTACAAATTATGCCAATCTACAAAAAGAGGATTGCATTATGTCATTTTACCAACATGAAAGGAATTTAACCAATCAAGCAGATTCAAGCAAATTTCTTAAGAAACATACTATCAAACCTGACAAACAAAGAAGCACACATTTTTTTAGATGAAGGAAATAATTCGGATGAGATCCATATATTAATAGAGAGTGAGCCTATGATTTACATTCCCACTCCCACAAGAGACTCATATCTCATCTTTCATTAGCAAAGAATGAGTTGAATGTGTATCTTCCACATTGAAAACTGGCCATCCCGAAATCTGGCATTTTCATGTTCAAAAAAATGTGAATTGCTCTCAAACCAAGTCGAATTTTCACAAAATTCTTGCGATTCAACTAAATGAGACCCTTATCCACAAAACCCATGTCTTAGAGTTTTGAAATTCATCACTGTTTTCTCAGAAATTGCACCCAAAGTTGACTATCTGTAAATGGGCGTTAATTGATGGAAAAACTAAAGAAAAAAGTTAAGTATATTCATTCACACAGTACCATCTTATTGATCATGCAGCCAGAATGGAAAGGCATATTCAAGACTAACAACTAGCCTGTATTAAGCTGTGAATGGAAGTGGTTGCGATTCATCCCAAAAGAATGAGGTGACATGAATTTGGGAATTGTAGGTTTCAACATGGCAGATGGGACATTCATTTATGAGCAGCTTCAGAGAAATCATAGAGGATCGCAGGAAAACTGCCACAGAATGTGGAACTGCAACACTCACCTAACTACCCAGGCCTAACAACCGATTTGTTTATTGCGTGTGTTTCTCCATGTTTTAGATCTTTTCATAACTATCAAGAAGATGAGTGCCTCACCAATTGGTTTTCTTTATTACATTATTGGAACAAGAGAAGGAAAGATTAGAGGCATGCAATCTTGAAGCTTGGGAGCCGAGTGATTAAATTATTGGTTATTAATGCACCTACCACCATCAAGCTTTTAACTTTATGGAGGACTTTGCTCTTGGGACTGTATACTCCAAAGGAATACAGGAGCGCATAATTGCAAATCAAAAGACCGACATATATATTTTTACGTCAACTATGGATCCCAATTTACTTAGAAAATTTATGTTTATCACTTCTATTGTTTTTGTTTTGCTGCAGATTTAGATTGAAGGAAAAGGGAAAAGAGATGGTTGCAACTAGATTTAGATTGAAGGACAAAGACAAATAGATGGTTGCGAATCCAACCATGTGTTTTAGCTGGTATGGTTCAGCTATCTTTTGAGTGTGTTTCAGCTTGAAGTTGCACTATTATAATTTCAACGACTTTTTTAATTTTAAAAAAATGAATTCACCACATGAATTTGCAGACTAGTTTTATTTTTCTAATTGAAAAAGTTTTTTAGGAAATGAAGATAAATGATATGCAAATTAAGGATGAAATCTATTAGGCATGTTGCAAACATTAACTATTATTTCTTGAAAAATTTAGAAAACATCCTATTCTCTTGTGTTTCAGCTACAACTGTTACAGCTTAGGAGAAGTCTCTTTCAGCTTATTTGTTTCAACTGAAGCTGTTACAGCTTATGTGCTTTAGTTGAAAAAGCATGTTTCTGCCACAGCTATTGCTTTAACTTAATGTGTCTAGTGTTTTAATTGCAGATCGAAGGATGGAGGCTCAAATTTATTATTATTATTATTTATATATTTTGAGAAAATCAAATAAAAGAACTTTTAAAATTTTATTTTGCAAATGGAACAAATTCCAGACGAAAAATAGATCAGGCATAATTTTTTTTCATCTGTCAAAAATAAGAATTCTTCCTGAAATCAATTTACTCATCCTATTTCTGATCCTCATGATCGCACGAAGCGCAAAGGAGAGCATACTTATTCTAAGTGAAAGTAAAAATTGAAAATAAAATCCTACCTACTCTATGCTAATTGGGAACTAGAAAACTGTTACATGTACTTAAATATCCAGTGTATCCATTCACATAACAGCAATAAGAATATGTTCAATGTTAATTTTGCAAATAGAAGATGAGGATAAATAGAAATGTGTGGAATTAATTATTGTAACTGTGAATTAACTAGAAAAAAGAGAAAAACTAAATTGTTCTAACATCGTACTCGCTTGAAACCATCATTTGATAGGGCTTTCGTAGACATAGTTTTCACTCCTCAAATCATGCTACAACTCCTCGTGGTCCTCCTTGATCTCCTGTTCGAATGAGAGTTCATCATCAGATGTGTAGGATTCTTTGTATGTTGACTCGTTGTTCGTTGCTAGAGGAGTAATTAAGCTCTTGGTTGATATCAGGATCTCCTCTTCGAGAGAAGAGGAGATCCCTACTTTCGCAAGGATCCGAGTGAGTTTTTCCAAGATTAAAATCATTGTTAAATCATTTTGGAAAGGGGATTCTTACAGCACCCAAATCTAAATGAAAAATAAATAAATAAACACTCCGGCTGAAATTTAAAAAAAAAAAAAAAACTCTATACAGAAAACAATTACTCTTCACAGTTGCGAAAAAAAAACACACTTGCTGAAATTGAAATTCACACTTGCAGAATTGAAACACTCTTTGCAGAAATTGAAATTCACACTCTAGTGTACGCTTGCAGGAAATCAACCTAAACTTCAATCCATCGTGCTTCCCTGGCAACGGCGCCAAAATGTTGGGTCAGTTTAATGTCGTTTTAATTTCGTTGTAGTAATTGCCTAGCCATTTAATTTGTCAATCTGAGGTTCGTAGGATTACAAAGCACATGCAAAGTATATGCAGGACTAAAGTGAAATTAAGCTAATCTAACCCCCCGTGAAACTAAGAGTATTCTAATCTAATCCCCCTTAAGTTGAAATGCGCAATTGCTAATCTAATGCAGGAAGATGAAACACACGGCTGAAAGTGAATTGCATAAAAGAAAGACAACATATGAAGAGCAACAAGACAACACATGTGAGCTCACATTAACCATAAAGCAATCTTACATTACATCACAAGAATCAATCATAAATCATGAAAGCATCAAACCAAGACTATGAACAAAAGCTAAGAATTCCCTTCTCCATATTACAAAGTCAAGATTAACTTCTACAATCTACTATCGATCTTTGATCTAGATCCCATGATTAATCAATATTTTAGATTCTAGATTCTAGATTTACTTTAATGAAATGAGGAGAGAGCACTCTCTTTTATACATGAAGGAGATAACCATATCATAATGAGACATCCATTATTGTCTCAGCCACTCTCAACTAATTTCCTATTATTACAAGATATGATCCTTTCAAATCCTCCACATGTCTCTCACAAATTCTCCACACGTCTCTCATAAATACAAGATAAGATATGCCAACCAAATCTCATGTTCTTCTCACTAGAATTAGCTTGAATAATTATCTACTTGAAATCGTGGAGGAGATATTCGAGAAGTATTTTCTTGAATTAATCCTTCACATATTCCTACACATTACAAAGCTCATCCATATTTGAGATATTAGTGAAAAACATGTTTAATTTCTAATATTTTAATCATAAATTCACTTATAATACTAAATAAATAAAGTGGAAATAATAAGGTGAAACCCAGATATATGTATGGAAATGGTATGATAAAAGGTTAATGGGACGATGAAATGTGAGGAATAGCGAAAGATAAAGTGGATGAAAATGTGGCATTTCTGAGTCTCAACAACAACGTGGTTATGTTAGATGGAAAACTACCTTATGTAAACTAACACACATTAGATTTCACGCATCGTTCCATGTTGTTAAAAATAAATCTAAATTCATTTATATTTTCATAATGGGGTAATGAGGTAACACACATAAGGTTTCAGTCATAGTGCCATGTTGTTAGAAAGAAAGCTAATTCTGGCTAGATTTTCCTCATGGTGCATTGTGATTGATTACAATGGGGTTGTGTTAGATTGAAAGTACGCTATGAAAGCATACACACATTAGATTTCACTCACCATGCAACGAATTAAGCATGAAAGATAACTTCAGCTAAATTTTTAACATGGTGCAATGTGATTAATGACAATGTGGTTCTGTTACATATGGAAAACTACCTTATGAAAGCCAACACACCTTATTTGTTACTCATCGTGCCATGTTGTTAAAAGGAAATCTAACTCAAGGTATATTTCCATCATGGTGTAATGAGCTAACACACATAAGATTTGCCTTATAGTCACATGTTGTTAGAAGGAAATCCAACTACAACTAGATTTCCATTATGGTGTAATGTAATTGAGAACAATGTGGTTGTGTTAGATGGAAAACTACCTTATGAAAGTTAACATATGTTAGCTTTACTCACCATGGAATGGTTTAAGAAAAAATGCTAACTATAAATAGATTTTCATCATGGTGCATTGTGATTGATGACAATGTCATTGTGCTAGATGGAAAACTACATTATGAAATCTAACACACATTAGATTTCACTTTCCGTGCAATGATTTAAGGATGAAAGATAAATCCAAATAGATTTCCATCACAGTGCAATATTATTAATGATGATGTGGTTGTGTTAGATGGAAAACTACCTTATGAAATCTAACACACATTATATTTCACTCATCGTTCCATGTTGCTAGAAGGAAAGCTAACTTCAGCCAGATTTGGATCATGGTGTAATGTATTAGATGACAATGTGGTTTTGTTAGATGGAAAAATTCCTTACGAAAGCTAACACACATTAGATATTACTCACTGTGAAATGTTTTAAGAATGAAAGCTAACTCTAGCTAGGTTTGCAACATGGTGCATTCTGATCGATAAGAATGTGGTTGTGCTAAATGGAAAAACTACATTATGAAAGATAACACACATTATATTTCACTCACTATGCAACTATTTAAGATTGAAAGCCAACTCTAGCAATATTTTCATCACTGTGCAATTTGAGAATGTGGTTGTGTTAGATAGAAAACTACCTTATGAAAGCAAACACGCATTAGCTTTCACTCATCATGCCATGTTGTTAAAAAGAAAGATAACTCTAGCTATATTTTCATAATGGTGTAATGAGCTAACACACAAAAATTTTCACTCATAGTGCCATTTTAGAAACAAAGCTAACTCCAGCTAGATTTCCATCATGGTGTAATGTATTTTATGACAATGTCGAAGTGTTATATGGAAAACTACCTTTCGAAAGCTAACACACATTAGCTTTTATTCATTGTCAAATGTTTAAATAACGGAAGCTAACTCCATCTATATTTCCATCATGTCGCATTGTGATTGATGACAATGTGGTTGTGCTACATGAAAAACTACACTATAAAAGCTTACACACATTAGATATCACTCACCGTTCAATGATTTAAGGATGAAATCTAAGTTCAGCTTGATTTTCGACACGATGCAATGTGATTGATGGCAATGTGGTTGTGTTACATGGAAAACTACCTTATGAAATCTCACACACATTTTCTTTCACTCATCATGCCATGTTGTTAAAAGAAAAACTAACTCCAGCCATATTTCTATCATGGTGTAATGATATAACACGCATAATATTTCCCTTATAGTTCCATGTTGTTAGAAGGAAAGCTAACTCCAACTAGATTTTCATCATGGTGCAATGTATTTGATGACAATGTGTCTATGTTACATGGAAACCTACCTTATGAAGGATAACAAACATTAGCTTTACTCACCGTGCAATGTTTTAAGAATGAAAGTTAACTCCAGCTAGATGTCCATCATGGTGCATTGCGATTGATGACAATGTGGTTGTATTAGATGGAAAAATATACTGTGAAATCTTACACACACATTAGATTTCACACACCATGCATCGATTTAAGGAGGAAAGATAACTCCAGCTAGATTTCCAACACAGTACAACGTGATTGATTAGAACATGGTTGTGTTAGATGAAAAACTACCTTCTGAAAGGTAAAATACATGAGCTTTACTCACTGTGCAATGTTTTAAGAATAAAAGCTAACTCTAACTAGATTTACATCATGGTGCATTATGATTGATGAGAATGTGGTTGTGCTAGATGGAAAACTACATTATAAAATATAACACACATTATATTTCACTCACTGTGTAATGATTTAAGGGAAAAATCTAACTCCAGCCTGATTTCCATCATGGAGCAATGTGATTGATGACGATGTGGGTGTGTTAGATGAAAAACTACCGTATGAAAGCTAACACATATTAGCTTTCACTCATCGTGCCATGTTGTTAGAAGGAAAGATAACTCCAACTAGATTTTCATCATGGTGCAATGTATTTGATGACAAATGTGGATGTGTTAGATGGAAAACTACCTTACAAAAGTTAACACACATTAGCTATTACTCTCCATGCAACGTTTTAAGAACAAAAGTTAACTATAGCTAGATTTCCAACATAGTGGAATTTGATTGATGAAAATGTGGTTGTGTTAAATGGAAAACTACATTATTAAAGCTAACATAGATTAGATTCCACTCACCATGTAATGATTTAAGTTCGAAAGATAACTCCAACTAGATTTCTATCATGGTGCAATGTGACAATGTGGTTGTCTTAGATAGAAAACTAATTCGAGCTAGATTTTTATCATGGTGTAATGAGCTAACAAAAATGAACTTTCACTCATCGTGTCATGTTGTTAGAAGGAGATCTAACTCCAACTACATTTCCATCATGGTGTAATGCATTTGATGACAATGTAGCTGTGTTAGATGTAAAACTATCTTATGAAATCTAACTTCAACTAGATTTCGATCATATTGCAATGTGATTGACGACAACATGGTCCTGTTAGATAGAAACTACATTATGAAAGATAACACATTAGATTTCACTCATCGTGCAATTATTTAAGGACTAAAGATAATTTTAGCGAGATTTACATCATGGTGTTTTGTATTTGATGACAATGTGACTCTTTTAGATAGAAAACTACCTTATGAATTTTAACACACATTAACTTTCACTCATGTGCAATGTTTTAAAACAAAAGCTAACTCCATCTAGATTTCCATCTTGGTAGAATGAGATCATGCACATTAGCTTTCACTCATCGTTCAATGCTTTATGAATGAAAGCTAACACGTTGTTAAAAGGAATGCTAATTATAGCTATATTTACATCATCGTGTTATGTATTTGATGACAATGTGGTTGTTTTATATTAAAATCTACCTTATGAAAACTAACACAAAAAAAATTTCACTCAACGTGCAATGTTTTAAGAACAAAAGCTAACTCCAGCTAGCTTTCCATCATGGTGCAATGAACTAACTTCAGCTAGCTTTCCATCATGGTGCAATGAACTAACACATATTAGATTTCACTCATCATGCCATGTTGTTAGAAGGAAAGCTAAAGCCAGCTATATTTTTATCATGGTGTAATGTATTTGAGGATAATGTGGCTATGTTAGATCGAACACTAACTTATGAAAACTAACAAACATTAGCTTTTACTCACTGTGCAATGTCCTAAGAATGAAATCTAAATCCAACTATATTTCTATCATGGTGAATTGTGATTGATTACAATGTGGTTGTGCTAGATAGATAACTATATTATGAAAGTTAACACACATTATATGTCACTCACCATTCAACGATTTAAGGACAAAAGCTAACTCCAACTAGATCTCCATTGCGGTGCAATGTGATTGATGAAAATGTGGTTGTGGTAGATGAAAAAATACCTTATGAAAGATAACACACATTAGATTTCTCTCATCGTGCCATGTTGTTAAAAGGAAAACTAACTCCAGCTAGATTTCCATCATGGTGTGATATATTTGATGACAATGTAGTTGTTTTAGATAAAAACCTACCTTATGAAAAGTAACACACATTACCTTTCGCTCACTGTGCAATGTTTTAAGAACAAAAGCCAACTCCAGCTAGATTTTTATCATGGTGCAATGTGGTTGTGTTAGACTTAAAACTGCATCATGAAAACTAACACACATTACCTTTCACTCACGGTGCAATGCTTTAAAAATGAAATATAACTATAACTAGATTTCCATCATGGTGCAATGTGATTCATGACAATTTGGTTGTGTTAGAGGGAAAACTAGTACAGATTAGATTTTAGTCACCATACAATGTTTTATGCATGCAAGCTAACTCCACCTAGATTTCCATCATGGTGTAATGTGATTCATGACAACATGGTTCTATTAAATGGAAAACTACATTATGAAACCTAAAAGACGTTAAATTTCATTCATCGTGCAACGTTTTAATAATGGAAGCTAACTCTAGCTAGATTTCCAACACATTCATACACATACATCAATAATATAAGTGCCATGTCCAAAGTCAAATAGGAATTTGGTGATTTTATCTGAGTTGATATCTGTCATTCTCTAATAATTCTTGGATCTTTTATTGTTATCTCTGCATATATATTTTATGTAATTTATATGTAAATTCCATTTTTCTAGCGTGCACAAGATCTACGGGAAAAATGTTTCGTGGCATACAAAAGGGATTCCCTATTGTTTTGAATTATTGGAACTATGTTACTTTTTTCAACATACACTTCATATGGTTTAACCTTAATTACAAACTACAATTCAAATGTGTTACAAAAATTGGGAGGAGTTACATTGG
>LPNX010762026.1:101001-120776 GCA_001517045.1 Pseudotsuga menziesii
GAAACTAATAAGTTTTTTTAATTTGATGTATACGTGCAAATGTATCTTCTTCATTTTTTACTGGAGACAAGGTATATCTTTTGCAATGTGGAGTGAAGGTGGGTGAAGTATCCATATTCAATACCAATATCGGTCATAAGGTGCATGGAAGGATGGTAAATAAAGGATCCATAATGGTTAACATTGAGAAGGTGTTAAAACATGATGCTCTTTTGCCACATCCAACAGGATTTGAGAATACACTAGAGGGTGCATTGGGATCTTATGAGATTTGGCCATAATCAGATTTGGAACCTCATTGTCATGATCATCCAGTAAATAATCCCCAATATAGGCTTACATTCACATGTAAAAATGTTTCTCTTACACATGAATGCAAGGGAACAAGCATGTGCATTGCCAAAGGGGTCATAGTTAATGTCTGTGAGGATGACATGGTTGAGGATGAAATGTTAGGTGAAAAGGAATTTGGTGTTTTTGTGGAAGACATACATAGAAATTGTGAAAGATGTAGGATTGGGGATAAGTCCATACATTGTTTGGTTAAATGGCAAATAAATAAGTTGGTGGACAATGAAGGTGAGATTTTAAGGGTGAATGAAAATTTCAAGGAGTCACCCAAGGAAATAGTGGTATGGGACCTTATAGAGGACATAAGTCCCTTAAACACATGGGATGGCGATATTTATAATGAAAAAGATCCATAATCATTTTATATGCACGTAATGAGTCCATATAAAAGGATTAAACGAGTTGTGGCTACAAAAAAAGTTGGAAGCTTTCAAATACAGAGAGATGAAGAGAAAGAAATCTGACTTTTGGTAGTAGATGAATGTTTCAAGCAAGATTGTCTTCAACATGTGGATAGGAAATCCATTGCAACTACTAGAAGGGGTATGAAACTCTTAACAAAATGACATTAGGGAATTTTTTTTGAATTCACTCCTTTCCAACCCAATAATGTCAAAGAGCCATGGCTATCACCTACCTCCTACTGTTAGGAAAGTAAATGACATGCGGTTTAATGGAGATATTATTTGTAAGAAAGCATGGTACAAGATACATAATATTCCTCAAAGCACCTTCTATACTTACCAACATAATTTCTACCAAGAACATATCAAAGGAATTCATGGTAACACCAACAAATGAAAAGCACGTGCACATACTGTGGCAGCCATAGAAATATTACAGAAAATTGTAATGGATAATTCATATTTTTCACCGAACCAAACACGAAAAGTTGAATAAGATGGAACATTTGCTCCTTTAATATTGTTTCCATCAACGTACACCCAAAGTTCTTTGTTAAAATATATCAATGAGGCTCTTCAAGAGCTCAAATTTCCATCAATATCACAACCAACAATGAGCAAGATTTGGAATACTCATTTTCCATATGTAGCATTATCAAAGAACACTAACTTCAGTAAATGTAGTGAATGTATTTTGTTGAAAGAACATATGAAGACAATGACTACAAAAGAGCTGGAAGAAAAGAAACAGACTAGATTGAAGAAACATAACAAGATTGTTATGTGTGGAAGATATTGCTACTATGCCCATAGAATCATGTCAGAGTGGTACCCAAAGGAATACTTGATCATTATCCATGATAAAATGGACAAAATAGAGACTTCAATCCCAATATTACGTGTCAAATCAAAATATGTTGCAGGAACAAACTTGGGTTTTCCGTTGATAGTTATTCTAACATATGGCCATAATAGAGGAGATTTTGGTAATTTATCCCTACCATTTGTACACATGGGATCACAATTTACCATTACATCTCTTCCAAAGTGCTTGAGGGACCTTGAAGACCCACACCTTGATATGTATGGTGATTTGATTTATGAGAGTGGAATTTCAAGAAAACCACTTTCAAATGCATTACTTCAAAACTCTATTTACTGAAAATCTAGAGTGTACAAAGATGCTTTCCTATCTTTAAATGGAAGCTCAAAAAAAAAAATCTTGATTTGAAACCTCTTCCTCCATATTTGTTGTTACAGTTGGACAATGAAGCTAGTGATAATAAGAATCATTTTGTTTTCATGTTTCTATCACTATTAACTACACTTGGTGCCTTCATCACTATTGACGTTGGGTTCTTGCTTGTGGGCCACACCCATGAAGACATAGATGGAACCTACAGAAGAATGTATTCCAACTTGAAAAGTAAAGATATATATTCTTTACATGATATGACGGATACATATTGCACAACAGAAGAAAAATGGGGTTTTGCACCTAAAATTATTGAAAAAGTGTATGACGTCAAAAGTTCTCTTAATGGGTACATCAAGGAGGGGGGAAATGCACTAGTTGGACATCTTAATGTCCATTACTTCCAATTTCTCGTACTCAATGATGTTCTAGTTGAGGTGTAAAGAATCCATCAAAGACATTGAGTGGTCAGAACGAGTTGAGTTGTGGAATATAGATGATGAATGTCCCCAAAATTTGAAAAACAAAATTATTAGGCTAGTCATTTACTACCTAAGTTGGACATTATTTAACTATGCGCAATGTGTCATACTTTGTTTGTTGTACTGAATGTCGTAAGATGTTCTTACGTCCTTCTTTCATATTTCCAGATGTGGTTATTAATGTAATACTTATGTTGTCATGATGTTGATTACTATCTTGATCTATGGTTATGCATTTACATGTATGTTAATTGTTTCGATTACTGTTTTATAAACAATTCTGACATAACTTTTTATTGAAAAAATGGTGGAGTGGCGGGACTTGTTTTCCCTTGTAAAAACATGATATGTAACTATTTTCTACTTGTCACTGTGGGCTTACTTAGTTCTTATGAATTAACGCATTTCTTTCCACGTTGTGTGCAAGTGCACTTGGTGACGGAAACTGCTTATAAAAGCTGAACAGGACATGTTCGTTTCATCACTAGTACTCAGTTTTACATATCTATCCTAGTGACAATTTGATGGTTGTTATATGATATTTATACCAGGATTGATCCTTTTATTAGCCTATGTTGCACATACTACCTTTGTTATTTTTACGAACTCTACAACTGTGATTTAACTTATGATGTACTCATCATTTATATTGCACAAATTTATTATGGTATAAATGCTTTATACCTTGGTTCATGCTCTATCCTAGTTGTGGTGTATGGTTTTATTATAGTTGATGTATAAATTTAGAACCTTGGTATATAGTCCTCCGTGGAATATTTCATACACCATGGACTATGGTTTAAACCCTATGTATTCGATGCACATTTGGGGTTTTGTAATGCACGTTGTTTTGGGAAAGGTTTAAGGGTTGGCATGAACTATACAATATGGTTTTGGAATGGGGTTAATGAAGGCCAGGGTGGTGACATAAATGCACCTTGGAAATCGTGGCCTCCAATCTTAGGGCTTGGGCTCTTGTGTTGGTTTGATCATTTGCAGCAGGGCTGTGTGAGCTCTTCCTTTAAACAGTATGGTGGTGTGAAGCTACGATGGATTAGCAGGTACATTCACATTCTAGTTTAGTAACATTATTATGTATGTTTAAATTTGTGTACAGTGTGTACTCCTCATCATGTCTTGTCTTGTGTTGCAGGTTGCAGGGTATGAAGAAATCATGGTCATGGGTCACCCAGTATCAACTCCATACCCATTTGGGTAAGCCCTACTTGTACAAGTTAAAACTTTCCCCTCTCTCATGTGGTTGTTGTGACAAATATTGAACTTGTCGTGGGTTTTAATGTTTGGCTCTGGTTTTTAATGGCTGTGTTTGGGGAAAGGAACTGTCTATGTAAATAATTGTAAGGCATCATATATGCGTTAATACTTGGGGTTTTGTTGGGGTTTAGAACCTTTGGGTTGGAACTAAATGCATTTGGGTTTTTTGTTTTAATGTTAGTCTATGTATTGATATGGTTTGGTAAACTTTAAAGGATCTGCGTTATTGCAAATGTGTAAATATGTGTTGTGTAGTAGCAGCAGCACCATTGCTTGCAATGGTGCAAGGCCGAGTTTAAATCACTGTGAAAAATATTAATGGTTTTGATAATTATTTTGTTTATATATATACATCATTTGCATACTCTATTTATTTTGTGGTTATAATTGTTATTAATGGACTATGTGGATTCACAATTCTAGTTTAAGTTCTTATATGAATTTGTTATTGTGTTGTTTGGCCTTTGGAGCCATGTCGTAGATGGTGATGGAATTCCCGCCATGTATGGTTTTGACTGTGTGTTTCTTAAGTGACATATTTATTTACATTTTGATTCTTGGTAAATGAATGCTCTGTGTATAAAATTCGTGATTATGGAAGGTAACCCTTCCCTCGGTGTCGTTGCTATTCGCATAGAGTTGACAGGGTTGGAGATAAAATGGTTTATGATAATGTTTAATGGATTTGTTTTATGTAAATGCTAGGGACATGAATTAGTGACAACGTGTAATTTTAATTAGGGGCTTTGACCTATGTGTAGTGATTTATATGAATTGGCTTTATGGCCTGTGTGCTCTGTTTGGTTGATAGTTGAAATGCTACAGTGTTTAATGGAATCAAAATGAATCCTATAGGATTCGATAGAATGAATTGTGATAGAAATGACTCCACAAGAATCGATCCCAAGTTGCTATGTTTATAAGTGTATGGGTTTGTTTCGGACATAACGCCTACAGGAATTGATACTGCAACCTTTGTGTATTTATGCTACATTTTTATAAGAGTGTTGTGCATAATGATGGGGTTAATTTTATTATGAATGTAACAAATGTATGTTGATTTTTGTTTATTTTACACATAAACTTCAGACCATTAGATGGCCTCATTAATTTTTCTGTGTATTCGATTTATGGATTTATTTAGTTAATGGGGAAAATGATAATGTGTATTCTTGGGCATTGATAAAATATCTACAAACCCTGAGAGGTCTTCGATGGTTTCTATTTTAGATTTTTTACTTGGGTTTGATGGTTATTCTTAAGTATAAAATAATATGATTATAATTTTATTTAATGAGATTATAGCTTCATATCGTTAGAGGTCTTGATATTTTAATGGTTATTTGATTTTAATTCTGCTTATACTAAATAATGGAAATGATTTGTTTCTTAGGTTATGACTTACAATAGTTTAATTAACTGTATTTTATATTTATGTTTTGTTTATATCTCAACCTGAATTAGTCTTTTTACTCATGAATATAGTTCTGCTAGCAATATGTAATATGCCAATAGAATCTATAGGTAAAATAATCATATAAACTCTGTCTAGAGCAACTCCTAGGTTTTAGGAAAAACAAAGTTTTAAGCTAGGAAAATAAATGCAGAACTAAGCATAGAAGAAAATAAGCCCTAAGTAATTCTAGGACAGGAAATAAAATTTAGACACAGTGTTTAGAATTAAAAACAAGAACTCTTAAAAAATATGTACAAACATAGGGTTTATAAATAAAATGCAAACCCTTGAATATTCTAACAAGAATAAAACACAAACATAGGGTTAGGAATATACATAAACCTTTAACTATTCTAACAGGATATAATTTCAGACATAGGGTTATAAATATAACATAAACACTTGAATATTCTAATAGAAATTATACTGGATAATGGAACAAAAAATCAAGAGCCTCATACCTGCAAGGTGAAGCTATTCCAGTGGCTGAAAACCTACACACTCAATTACCCAGCATTAAAAAATCACAGGCAGATATGACCTCTATATAGATAACTGAATCACTTGGGAACTACCATGTTCCACCTGACCATGACCTGTAACTATTCCTGGTTTTAGTTCGGATCCCCTCAAGCTGGTTCCAACATGAAAGTAGCTTAGAGCTCCTATGGTAAGGATTCCCTAACTGGGATATCAGGTCTGAATCAGTTCTCCTTTTTCCTCTTAGGAAAATGTTCTCCAAGGACTCTCTTCAGAATAATTAGGTAGAATAATGATTCCAAAAATATGGAAGAGATCGTCAAGCCTCTCTTTGGCTTCGATTTTTATAGACACACTTTTCATTCAAAGGGGAAGTTAAATCAAGAATCATTTGATTTCTTGATTTAACCCTTTTATTTAATTTAGGTACTTTTAATATTTAACTTAGGAACATTTAACTAGTTCCTATTTGGACTTTTGTAGGTATTATACTATTTAATTGTTTTTAAGTAATAATATTAATAAATGGAACCTCTCTTTCTTTCTCATACTTTTAATATTATTACTATATTTACTCTTATACATACCATGTATAAAATATATACTTATATATATTATCTATGAAAATTTGTCTTTAGGTATCATATGACATGATCCCTAAACTTATGACACTTTCTTCATTAAGGACCTTAGGTAGGTGGTTAGGTCTACTAGGCTAGGCAACTCTAAACAACCTTGCATGTTGGATTCCCTCGTATAACATGGTAGTTCTTCAGTACTTGATAAGATATAGAAATTCAAAATTTCATTTAATCACTTGTAAATAAGTCAGATGAGATCAATATTTTACTTGATTCATTTTCACTCGAAATCATTAATTCTTTTTAGTAACTCCTAGCACTTATCCAGAGCACATACTCAATGCTAAAAGCAAGGAGTTAAAAACTTAGTGCAATTCCAGAGCTCCTTTCTCAACACTAAGGCTAGGATCTACTTGTAGGATACACCTAGGGATACAATGGCCAAGGATCCGACGTTCCATATCTCGTGCTCAACATCAACTTGGAAAGATCCAGGGATTATGCCCAACACTTCCAATTTATCTTTTCATGTGCTCTAGAGCTTCTTGCTCAACACAAAGGTTTTCATATCTCATGTTTTTTAGAGCTTCTCTCTCAACAAAACATAAAGAATCATGTGCTCAAGAGCTTGTCACTCAGCACAAAACATCTTAAATACTAATGTGATCCAGAGCTCCTCACTTAACACAAAACATCTCATCAATCATGTGCTTCAGGGTCCATGCCCAACACATAAAATCATACATAAAACATATGTAACTGGATTACACCCAATATATCAAACAAATCATCATGTTCATATGCAGTCGGATCTTTGACCCGATATATCAAAATAAAACATCAAGGTAACATCATAATCAATGGGGCTCATGCCCATAAGTGTTAAGTCCAAAATTCAGGATATTACGAAACTTCCCATAGGGAAGCATTCTTTCTTATGTCCCAAAGACAATGATTTTTATTTAAAAGAACTAAAGGAAGGAATAACATCATATATAAAAATGTGAAAAGATACTATTGGCAATGAGAATTCACCAAGTGGTACAAAAGAATGGAATACAAAACTAGATTATTGGAAAAGAGTTCTTGATGGATTAGATGGAATCTACAATGACCATACACCCTTGGATGAAAGTGATTCTTCTTTTGATGATTTTTGTCCCAAGATGAGGAAAAATGTTAACGTTGATGGTAATGCACTCCATGCAATATCAATTAATATGGATGGGGGTTTTTATAATGTGACAGATGAACCGGTATATGTTGGACCCAAGTGAAACAAGCCAAAGCCAACATTCGATCCTAGAATTGATTTTGAGAAAGAAAATATGTTGCTTCTTAGATCGGGAAATGAGGATGAAGGAGAGATGATTTGGATGGAAAAAGCCACCTTAGATATCTTCTAGGATGATGACAACTAGACCCTTCATGTAAAGATTGATTGGTGGAATCCTAGCTCAGGGAAATACAAGGGAAAAGTTTTAGAACAATATTGGGTACCAAATCCTGATGATAAAGAACTTGGATCTATTTCAATTAATACCATAGTTTGGGCATCGATGCCAAAGAAAGAATATTGTAGGAAGACCAAGGTAAATAAATGTGGTGTACAAGATGTACTTGATCTGCTTGAGTGGATATAAGGAGATTAGGTGGAGATGATACATGAATGTAATTTTTCTGTTTGAGTGAATTTTAGTATACATGAAGAAACATTTTTCAATGTTTCTAGTATAATAAATACTTTCAAGATACTTTTTGAGGAATTTTATATTATTTACTGCATATATGAAAATTTCACTTCAAGTACAATGTTAATTCATGTGATGATACCTTATGCGAATTAGATAACACCATTCAAATTTTAACTTTTCAATTTTTCTTTTAGATCAACACAACATCTCACTATATTAAATTTGCACAATTATATTCATTAATGCATGTACAAAACCCTTACCTTATTTATTATTAGATTTTTCCCACTCTCTTCAATACCACTTTGAGCTTTTCATTTTGTTCCCCATATGATTGGAGGAGTGTCCACTCGAAACTGTTGGAATATAATCCGTCGAGATTATATTTTGTAAATAAATAAAGTTATGTAGGAAGCTGAAAAGGCTGGGCGGAAGATGAAACTGAACTAGCATTTGTAAATGTATAAATAAATGCTTTGACTATGAAATAAATGAATCGGGAGTTATACCTATCAGTGCTATTAGAGTCGGTACCTGCCATAACTCCTACCTGATGCGTTTCAGTCCTGGCAGCCTGAATGCTTACCAGTCCATTGCCAGACTGCCTGCCCATTGTCAGTTTTCCTCTGCATTTCTCCTACAACCATAGTGCCATAATTTTGTGCATTATTTTGCTGCACATCTATCTGCCCGTTCCTCATTCTGCTTTTGGCATTACTCCTCCACGATACACCACACTCTCATACTGCTGCATGTTCATTCATTTGGCCCATTTCTCTTGAGGAACGTTTCTGAGATTGAGCTATCACTGTCCTGCCATCGTATTTCCAACCTACTGCTATGAGTACGCACTCCATGCACATACTATACCTGACATCCATGGTTTCAAATAAAGTTCTCAATGTTTTATTTGTGAGACTCTACTCTTAAGCCCTGGCTATCGTTGTCTACGAGCCGTTTATGATCTCCCCAGAGCCAACCCACGAATGGTTTCCCTCAAACGTTTATAACTGACGTAGATACAAATAGTTGTGTAATAAAGTGGCTTCTTACCGATCGATCGTCATCTTGCCTTTCCACTTGTCTTTTGTTTGAACTAACGAAACCCTAGTTTGTTGGTGGATATCGTTGGTGAATACTCTAATGAAGACTGCTGCAAAAACAAGGACATGTGTGTATCTGTTGGCGTAAACCCTATTCCGTTGCTTGGAGAATGCGTTGTGAATGCTGCATTGATATCTCTTCAAGAGTGTGGAGGTGAAGACGTGATGAGTATATGCGTGAAGATTGTTCTCTTCAAGAGCTCGCGACTTTTCTGAATACCGATTGCTGTGAAGATTCATTCCCGTTCTCAAGCATGTGGAGTGCAACTTTGGTGTTGATATCTTTTGTGATCGTTGGATTACACAAACCCTAAATTATGCCCTAAATCTATGCGTTCAAGATTGAATGAAAGATGCCTGCGTGAAGACCGGTGAGAAGACTGTGCGATGAACACAGCTCACACATATTTATTTGTTTGAAGACTGAACTTGTGAATTGCTGAGAGAGCTCATTGAAAGAATCACACTAGTGGAGAGCGTGGGCTCTTCTAATTGAGCATGGACTACATTCTGTGTTGGTTGAAGGAGCTTCCTGCGTTGAAGGAGCTGCCTGCGTTGGTGGAAGGAGCTTCCTGCGTTGAAGGAAATTCCATTCTTTAACTACGTGGAGGTAAACTGTTGGAGCTGTAATGGTTTGTGACCATTGGGCTACACAAAACCTAATTTTTCCCTAATTTTGTGCATAAATTCTGCAAACATTTTCATTTGTGTTGAGTGAAAGAGGCCCGTGAATGCTGTGTATAAGTCATGAATGGTGAGGCTATTGTATGAGCCTGAGATTGTTGAGTATGAGTTATGCTACGTATTGAAGAGGCCTGTGATTGTGGAGTATATATGCGTTGATTATATATGCACTTGTTGAGTATATATGCTCCGTGGAGTCTGTAATTTTCATTCATGTTGCTGGTGTATATGATATATTGGAAACTCCATTGAATAATACATGCTGCTGTCTACTTCCTGAATTGCTACAAGTTATTGAAGCTGCTTGAAGATTAAAGTTGCATTAGTGCTTTGAAGACTCTCCCTCATCACAAAGATTGATGGTGGAACACTTGAAGCTGTGAAGACTGAGCCTGAACGTGAGTGAAGAACCTCACGCCTGTATTCAACTACCTGGAATTGGTTATTTTTGGAGTGGTGCTGCAAGATATTGTATTGATGTATTTTTCATCTTTGATGAAGATTTGAAATGTATTGTTTATATAATACCACTCTAGAATAAATGATATAGAGTTGTAAAATTAAATATAGAGCAGCTACAATATTGTTTTGATAAGGCTGTAAAATTAGTTTTGATAGGTGCAGAATCATATTGTAATTTGTAAAGGAGCAGGAATCTAAACCTGCATCCCATATATTTTTCTAAGCATTCTGCAAGTTACAGTTTCCAGATTAGAGATTCACTCTTTGGCATCTATTGTTGGTGCTGCCCTTGCTGGAAAAGACCAATCCAATGACCATCCCAAAGGAGAAAGTAGCAAGAGAGGTAGAGGGGGAAGAAACAACTTCAGTAAAAGATCAGATTTGCAGTGCAAGCATTGTGGAAAGATTGGACACACATCAGATCACTGTTGGGATTCGTGGGACTCCATCAAAGACCAACATAACTAGAAGAAAGATGACAATAAAAACCAAGATGCTAGTAAATCTTCTGATTCTGCTCACTGTATTGTTGCACATTGTAATCTTGGAATTAATGAACTGAATTCACTTTGATATTACAAATATTGTTGGCTTCTTGATACTGGTGCAACATCACGCATGAATTTTAGAAAAGATTGTTTTGAAGAACTTAATGAAACAATAAATGGCATAGTGTACTTTGTAGATAAGTCAAGTCTTAAACCAAAGGAAATGGGCACCATTCGACTGAAGATGCCTGGATTCCCTGATTTATTGTTGAAGAATGTTCTTTACCTTCCAGAGTTACAGAGAATCCTGTTGTCCTTCGTGGAGATTCGACAGGAAGGCAATTCCATCCACATGTTTGATGGAATCGTAGAAATAAGAAAGTCCTCTGATAACCAAGTCATCATGACTGGATACGAATATGGGAAGCTGCTGAAGCTAAAGGGTTCATCTGCAAGAGTTCAGAACTATGCCTACCTCTCTCAGCATGGAGAAGGTAATTTGTCATCAATTTTATTGTGGCATGCAAGATTTGGTCATCTAAATTATAACAGTCTCCGTTTGTTGAGAAAGAATGGTGTATTTGGTCTGCCCACCATTCCCAAAGAGAAGGGAAAATGTGATGCATGTATATTAGGGAAACACAGTAAGCTGCCATTCCATGAATCTAATTTTAGAGCAAGTAGGAAATTAGAATTAGTGCATTCTGATTTATGTGGCCCAATGCCAACTCCTTCTGCTAATGGGAATAAGTATTTTATGAAATTTGTTGATGACTACTCAATAATGTGTTGGATTTACTATTTAAAGACAAAATCAGAAGCATTTCAAACATTTGAAGACTTTCATGCATTGATAGAAAAACAAGCACAATAAAAAATTGGTACACTTCGTACTGATAATGGGAAAGAATACACTTCAAATGCTTTTGGAGATTATCTTCGCCAACATGGAATTGCACATCAGATTACCGTTCCCTACAATCCTCAACAAAATGGTGTAGCAGAAAGAATGAACAGAACCATAATGAATATGGCTCGCTCAATGATGTTTTTTGAGAATGTAAAACTAATGTTTTGGGGTGATGCAGTAAAATGTGTAGCCTATTTGAGAAACAAAAGTCCCTCAAATTATGTTGATAACAAGACTCAACATGAAATGTGGTTTGGCCATCTCCCTTCAGTCAGGCATTTCATAGTTTTTGGTTCCACCTGTTATGCCTTGATTCCAAAGGAGCAGAGAAACAAGCTTGGTGCTCGAAGCAGAAAATGTATTTTCCTGGGGTACGAAGAATACTCCAAGGCATACCGTCTGTATGATGAGGTAAACAAGAAGTTTGTTATTTCCAGAGATGTCATTTTTATTGAGACTAATAAAAATGACCAGTCCATTGAGAGACAACTTGATCATTTGGAAAAATATCCTCATCCAAAGAACTATTCTGAAAATGAATATGAAATTCCAAACCTTGAAGGGGGGATTCCTATTTTGGATTAACCTTTGGAATTTCCATATGAAGCACCAACTCCCCCACATGAAGAAGTTCCTGCTACTTCACCTCAACAAGAGATTCAATTGGATGATGTGATTGAGAGAATTGAAAGACTCTCAATCAATGATGAAGCACCACCAGCTGATCAACCAGGACCATCACGGAAGATTCCTAAATGGGCCACAAAGACACTTGAAAGTGTCCATCCGGATGAAGTTGGAAAGACGGGAACGAGAAGTTCAAAAAGACATGAAGATGGAGGAGAAGTAGATAATTCAGGTGATGACATGGATGTATCATTTGATTGTGAATTTAATTTATCTGCTAACTTTGAACCAACTTCCTTTGAAGAAGCTTCTACTCGAGTTGAGTGGAAAGAAGCTATGCAGAATGAGTATGATGCACTCATGAAGAATGGAACTTGGAAGCTGGTTGACCCTCCAGTTGGAACCAAACCAATTGGCTGGAAGTGGGTGTACAAGAAAAAATACAGATCAGATGGCTCACTTGACAAGCACAAAGCAAGGCTTGTAGCAAAAGGCTATGCACAGAAGGAAGGAATTGACTATGTAGAAACATTTTCTCCTACAGCAAAATGGGCTACCATCTGAACCTTACTCTCTTTAGCTGCTCAGAAAGGGTGGAAAGTTCATCAAATGGATGTGAAGACTGCTTTATTGAATGGATACTTGAAAGATAATGTCTTCATGTCTCAACCAGAAGGCTTTGTTATGAAAGGAAAAGAACAAAAAGTATGCAAGCTTGTCAAATCCTTGTATGGCCTAAAACAAGCGCCTCGCGCATGGTATGAAAAGTTAACTGAGCATCTTTTGAAGTTTAATTTCGAACATTTTGATCTTGATGCTGCAATAATGTTTATAAATAAATTTGGAATATCTTTTGTGTATCTTGTGGTGTACGTAGATGATCTTTTGATGACAGGGAACAATGAGAGCTATATAGCATCCATAAAGAAAGATTTGAAAAAGATCTTTGAAATGACAGATATGGGACATATCCACTATTACTTAGGAATTGAAGTCACTCAACATCCTAAGTACATATTCCTATCTCAGAAAAAATATGTTGGAGAACTACTAAACAAATTTTGCATGACAGAATGCAACCCTATATCTACTCCAATGGAACAGAAAATGAAGCTCACATTAAGCGAAGGAAAAGAATTTGAGGATGCGACCAAGTATCGACAACTTGTAGGAAGTCTTATCTACCTTACAACAACTAGACCAGATATTTCTTATGTTGTTGGAATACTTTCAAGGTTCATGCATAAACCTTGTGAAGGACACTGGTCAGCTGCAAAAAGAGTTCTAAGATACTTGAAGGGGACTCAAGACATTGGATTCAAGTACTCTAAAGTAGATGAATTCAAACTTATTGGGTACTCAGACTCAGATTTTGATGGCGATAAGGAGATAGGAGTATCAACTTCTGGATACACTATGATTCTTGGATCAACAGCTGTCTCATGGAGATCACGCAAACAGTCAGTTCTGGCAAATTCAACAACAGAAGCAAAATATGTTGTTGCATCTGAAGCAACGAAAGAAATAGTATGGCTCGGGAAGATACTTGAAGATTTGCAAGAAAAACAAAAGAACTCCACTCCATTATTGATCGACAATACTTCTGCAATCAAGCTAGCTAAGAATCCTAGATTCCATGATCGAACAAAACACATCAACACAAAGTATCATTTGATTCGACATCATGTAGAGGCCAAGACAGTCCATCTTCGACATTGTTCCACAAATGATCAAGTTGCAGACATCTCAACCAAAGCGCTTGGATGAGAAAAGTTTGAAAGATTCAGAAACATGCTCGGACTTACTAACACCCCTTCGGATTAAGGGGGGGATTGTTGGAATATAATCCATCGGTATTATATTTTGTAAATAAATAAAGTTATGTAGGAAGCTGAAAAGGCTGGGCAGAAGATGAAACTGAACCAACATTTGTAAATGTATAAATAAATGCTTTGGCTATGAAATAAATGAATCAGGAGTTATATCTTTTCAGAAACGTAGGGACGTTTCAATACACACAATTTAATTCCATAAACTCCCTTTGTCATTATGGTTAACTGTGGAAATCTTCATCTTGAAGCTATACTTGATCCGCTTGAGAAAATATAAGGAGATTAGGTGGAGATGATTCATGAATGTAATTTTTCTTTTTACATGACTAATTAATATACTTGAAGAATTTTTTTTCAATTTTTGTAGTATATGAAATATTATCTTCAAGCTACCTTTTGAGGAATTTTATATTATTGCTACATATATGAAAATTTTGGTTCAACTTCAATGTTAATTCATGTGATTATACGTTATGTGAATGCTCTATAAAACATCTTATAGACCTGCTTTGTGAATAAATGTAAAGCACTTGCAATAAGGTTTGAAGTGAGTTTTCTCTATTATTCATTATTATAGTTGATATAAAAATAATTATACTACTATGTTGCATTCACATTCATAATTATATTTTCTCGTGTAGACTTTAAAGTGGTTTCAACTTTGTACTAGTATATTAACTTATACTTAATAAATACAGTACTAACATTTTGAGCGTGCAGGCTTTATCAATTTTTCATCATTGTGATTGATTTTCTATATTAAACCATGTGAATGTTTTTTAGACCAACTTTTTGAGTGGACACTCCACCCATGCTTGTTACGAGAACCATGGTAAACTCATTGTGGACTGAAAATATTTCACATAACTTAATCTAGAAAATCATTCATTAAGTAGTAACATCATGTTATCTTTAATTCATGTTAGACATTATCATCAAATACAGTGCATCATAAAGACAATTTAATCCATGTGATATTTAATGTTGATCGTAATGCACCACATGCAATATAAGTATTATGGATGGAGATTTTGATAATGTGACAAATGAATTGGTATATGTTGGACCCAAGTGCCACAAGATAAATCCAAGATTCAATCCTATGATTGAATTTCATAAATGAAAGATGTTGCTAGTTAGATCATGAACTGATGATAAACGAGAGATGGTTTGGATGGAAAACACCACCTCATATATCTTCTAGAATGATGAAAGTGAGACTCTTCTTGTAAAGGTTGATTGAGGGAATCCTAGTTCAGGGAAATACACGGTAAAATATTAGAACAATATTGGTTACCAAACATTGATGAAACATGACTTGGATCTATTCCAGTTAATACCATAGTTTGGGCATGGATGCAAAAGCAAGGAGATTGCAGGAAGACCATGATAAATAAATGTGGTGTCCAAGTTGTAATTGATTTGCTTGACTAAATATAAGGAGACTAGGTGGAGATGATTCATGAATGTAATTTTCTCTTTGAACAAGTTATTAATATACAAGAAGAAACACTTTTCAATGTTTGTTCTATATCAAATATTCTCTTCAAGCCTTTTTTTGAGGAAATTTGTATTATTTACTAATATGAAAACTTTGGTTCAACTTCTATGATAATTCATGTGATGGTACTTTATGTGAATTAGATAACACCATTCAATTTTTAACTTTTCAATTTGTTTTTTACACAAACTCAACATGCCACTATATTAAATGTGCATAATTATATTCAATAATGAACGTTAAAACATCTTCTAGACTTACTTGCAATAAGGTTTGAAGTGAATTTTCCCTATTAATTGTTATTATAATTTATTTAAATTTAATTCTTCTATTATGTTGCATTCTAATTAATATCATATTTTCTTCTGTTGACTTTAAAGTGGTGCAAATTTTGTATTAGTGCAATATCTTATACTCAACAAAGACAAAGTAGTAACATTTTTAAAGTGTAGGATTTTATAGTTTGTCATCATTGTGAATGATTTTCTGGATTAAGTTGTCAGTGAGTTTTTCAAACCAACATTTCAAGTGGGCACTCCACGCATGATCATCGGGGGAACAATGTAAAATTCATTATGGTTTGAAAAGTTTTTACATAGCTTAATCTCGAAAATCAATAGCCAAGTATTAACATTTAATGTCAATACTACAAAAGTTAATAATAGTCACAACACAATATTAATATGTTTCTAAATAAGTTTATATTATCTAAGAAATTTCTTACACAAACTATTAATAATTCACTACTCAAATATTGGTGACTTTTGTTTTAATACGTAAATATAAATATTAATGATAATCAAAGTGTAACATTCCCATATGAGCAAAAAGGAAAAATTTCTTTTTGCAAAATCTATTTCCTCCTTTGGACAATCATCTTTGAAAATTTGTGAATGGTCATATACCCACTAAAACATAGGTAAGTCAATCACCCAAAATCGTGAGTCAACAATATGAAAGTCATTCCTTGTGATCCTTCCTAAACAAATATTGATACAATATTTAACATGTTAGGAAGGAACCTTATTAATAATTCTAGCTTTTACTCCATCTATATGAGTTGTCTAACATATATTAAATTCATTAAGATAGACAATCATCACATTAATAGATTATCTGCATATCATAAACATCAAAATTATCCTTTGCATTTAGAGTACTCATAAGGAACCATACTACTACTTACATCATCATTAAGAGGAGAGTGTGTAACCGCTGCAATACTACAAAGTATTCCTAAGAAAATAGCCCATACCTTCGTTACAACCACCCAACTATTTCTACTTTCTAAACGTTCCTCTATCACATTTAGTCTTGTTGTCAATCTGTACCAGCAGAGTTATTAGTTATTTATGACACATGCATTTATATAAATCCATAATCTAAGGAAAAATCATTTATGCATTTTCATCTAATATTAATCTTACTCATCTTTTAGGGAATAAAAAGGAGTGCACTATTTCCATCTTCGCAAGCAATTATGGTAGACTCAAAGTTTACAAGGAATTTCCTTTCATTGTAACCCCATCAATCTTAAAGTACTATTCATTATCTATTTTCAACTAATGAGGCATGAGAGGTACACTTTCATTTGTTTTCAATGTCATATCTTTACCATCTTCAATCAATAATACATCATCCGTGTTGATAACAATATCTTATTGTGATTCAAATAAACTATTAGTCATAACCTTAAGAGGTGCGGTCCACAAACATTTCATCATCATAGTGCTTTAATCAATATCAGTGTGCGAAATAATCATTATGATAGCTTTCCTTGATTATCCTATATATACTATTTAAATCAATTAACAAGGTCACAACATCTTAAGTACACAATACAATACAAGGGAATGAAAACATATAGACACAAAACAAGGGAGACCCCAATCTACGTGGTTCACCCAATCCATGGGCTACGTCCACAAAACAGTCACATCTTGTGACATTTGTTTCATTAAAATGGTTACAATCTGCAACAACATTGTTTCCATAAATTCTTTCAGCTCCTCTCATACACTCTCTTTTCACACAGAGTATATCAAAACTATTCCCTACTAAGATAAAACTACGATATGAAATTATCAAATTATAACAAGTTTCTTCCCGTTTCTTAATATAAATTTAAGCATCAACTAAACTAGCACTCAACTCTAGCACTCAACAAATCAACACCTACTTGTAAGTTATGATTTTATCTTTCTTTCCAAAAGGAATTAAAGGTACTATATATAATAATTACTCTGCCAAATATTCAGCGAATCCAACAGATTATTTCTTATCGTTAACCAATAATATAGAACAGACAAAACCCAAAGCCAGGGGACCACCTATTCTGTTTTTCGAACATATAAGGTATATTCAGCTCAAAAGCAGGCTTGGATCTAACCAAAAGCAGGAAATGTTCAATGTCCACATCTTTCTAAGTACAACCCTAGATCCAAGTGCAAAACATTGGATCTAAGATCGAATGCATGAGACATTTGAATCGGGTCCTTGGCAGCTAAATGGAAACCCATTCTCTAAGCTATTTAAAATGCCTACATTTTATCGAAGTGGATTTGAACCCAATGCAACCATTATAGTTGTAGGGATAAGAGGTAAAAGAGAAAAACACAGCAATATTTCAGAGAATAGCCAAAGGAACCGTCACACTCAATCCTCTATGATCTGTCTCAAAGAAGTACAAAAAAAAACTATGGGGCTACTCGACCCATTTGTAACCCAAAATCACTTTCAAGTGTATACATAATATTTCAGTGAAATCATCTATAGAATGCAGGAACTCCTTCCTTGATTTACAAAGAGCACTGAAAAGGTTTTTGTAACACAAACAACTACGATCTAGGTAGGCAATGGTTAATAATTTACATACATGATTTTATGTCCAACCACCATGATCTCAATCATAAGGCACCTAACTATTTCAGTAGATTCAGATCTACCAAGATACATAAACACAGAGGTAAATTTTACTCAATAAATAAATACGAAAATTAGATCACATATGGAGACCCATTCCCAAATGGATCCAACACGTAGGTGCTTGAAAAATATACAATTTGATATTTCAGGAAAAAACAGAAAATCCAGATCCAATTAGCAGTCCACGGTGATGGGTAGCACCCCATATGTATAGTTTCATATTCATAATCAAAACAATCAAGATCCAAACTAACAGTCTAGGTAAGCATTTTTATACATACCTTTGGATTTTATTCTCTGGATTAGAAACTTTATCAACGTTTCCTGCAGAAGTAATCACCATGATTTCACTTCTCCAGAGCATCTTGGATCTATCAACATGGAAAAATATGCATTCATAGTCAAGGGTTCCATCCCATCACCAACATTAATGTAGCATTGATGCACTCACACAGAAAGGGTTCACGCCCATTGCATACAGCAATACAACAATACGTGCATTTGCCGAAGGGTCTCCCATCACATGCCTCAACACAAAATTCAAACATTCATAAAGAGTTTATGCCCATCACATGCAGCAATGCAGCATTACAAGCATCCATTCATGCCACAATATAAGCATTCATCCACACCACAATATAAGCAATTTCATCCAGATAGAGTTTACAGTCATTCATAACAAAACGACAAAAAGAGGGTTCACCTCATCACTTGCATCCATGCAGCAATAAAGGCATCCCTCCACGCAGTAACACAACCATTCCTCCATGCATAAACTCAAGCATTCAAAACAAACAACAAAAGAGGGTTTTCCCCATCGCTTGCATCAACGCACCGATATAGGCATCCCTCAATGCAACAAAAAAAACCATTCATCCATGCAAAAATACAAATGTTCACAACAAAAGGGTTATCCCCTAGCGCCATCAACAATGCAGCATTCAAGCATTAAAAAAAATGGTTCACACCCCTCAAATGCCGCCATGAAGCAATGCATGCATTCCCTCAAAATGTCTCCCTCCTCGAGGAATGGTAATGGTTTTAAATAAGAACCCATGGGGTTTCCCAAGAGACACACGATGGAAGAGGTTACACGTTTATTTCCTTTTTGATAGCACTTTTTCCTTAAAGTTTCCCCACGTATACTGCAGTATCCTATGTTAAAGATATATATGTATATATCTATTTTCTTACTACATGATGTGTACATAATAATTTTATATATATATACCCATAGTAATGGGATTCACCCCCCAATAAATTGATCTTTTCCATGTTTTTCACTTCAAGTATATAAGTTTTCTTCACGGTAAAGTATATATATA
>LPNX010762053.1:0-17964 GCA_001517045.1 Pseudotsuga menziesii
AATCACTCACTTGATGAGTATAAATAGAGAGGGTTCTCCTCTCATTTGGACACACTTCTCAATTAAGCAAGTGCGCAAGAGAGAGATAATATTCTCACTAGACATAATAAGTATATACCATTGTATTTGACGTTGATATTATCTTCATTGACATTGCACTTGGTGACATAATCTATACAAAATAAGTTGTTGGGTTTTCTCCCTTGTGGTTTCCTAGAGGAAAATAGTTGTGTTCTTTTGTCTTGTTGTTCTTGTATTTATTTCAATAATCCTAATGCTATGGTTATGATGAAATGATTTTAAATATTGTATAACCATTAACATTCTAACATGGTATAATAACTACCGTGAAAGAAGTCTTTGTGCAACTGAAACAGATGAAAGTTGGAAACTAGGATTTCCTATTCTAGGCACTTCCCTCCATGGATCAGTTGAGAAAGGATGATGATATAACTCTCCCTATAAGGGAACATATCTCTATGGAGACAGTTTCTAGTTCTTTGGATTTTCAATTTTTGATCTAACACTAGTGTCAAGAAAACTAGGGAATCCAATAATTTGAAATTATGTCCACATATTTGGGAAAAGGAGTACACTTCTCAATTCATCTTGAGGAGGAACATATTTCTATCAAATCATATTTTTAAGTCACCAAAGTTGAAAAATTAGGATTTCTCTATCAAACCCTATGTCCACTAGAATCAGTTTTCCATAAAGGAAATAAAGAAAGCATCTAGTTGAATCACTCTCATTGGTAAGTTCTATTCTCTCTATTTTCCATTTGAGGATCTCATTTTATCAAGATAACAAACAGTACCAATATTGAGGAAAATATTGAAGGATTTGAGAACTTCAAGGAATGGAAGTATAGATTTCTTCTTATACTAGTAGATCATGATTTGGAAAACTACGTCAAAGAAGAAGTTGCATATCTATAGGGAGATGAGGACAAAGCTAAGCATAAGAATAACTTGGTCAAAGTGAAGAGGATTATCACAGACTCTATCAAGGACCATTTGATCCCACATGTATTCTCCTTGAAGAATAACAAGGATATGTTTGATTCTTTGACCAACTTATATGAAGGAAAGAATATCAATAAAAATATGACCTTGAGGACTCAACTCAAGGGTATGAAGATGGCGACAAAGTTAAAAAAGCATACAATCTTGATTCCCAAGGGTATCATAGGTCAAGGAATAGCTAGAATCTATTGGAGACAATGTTTAAGAATCAGAAGTGGTGATGACTACCTTCAATGGTCTCTCAAGTTCATGGGAATATTTCATTCAAGGAATTTGTGCTAGGATAAGGCTCACCAAATTCACTAGGCTATGGGAGGAATTCACACAAGAAGAAGCTCGATTGGTAACAAGAGAATAAAATATTGGCAATGATGACAATCAATCCCTAACAACTCATTCTAATAAGGGAAAGAACAAGAAGAAATAATATTCTCACAAGAATATAATATTTCCAAAGAAGGGCATCTCACAGCTCATATGTTTCACTTGTGATGAGAAAGGACACTTTGTTAGAGATTGTCCCAAGAATAAAGGAAAGATGAAGAGATACCATTCTCACATTATAGAAGATGATGAACCAGTAAAAAAGAAATCTAAAGAAGACTCCTCCAATGATGGAGAATATGTCTTGATCTAAGCACTCACATGTACAATTACTCATGGTATTGATGTTTGACTTGTAGATAGTGGTGCTTCGAATCACATGACCATGTTCAAGCATCACATCACCCACATGACAGAATAAGACTCACCTTACAAGGTGAAATTTCGAGATGACTATCAATATCCCATAAAAGGGGTAGGAGAAGCATCATGCAAGCTAGACTGAGGAAAGTATATCAAGATGAAAGATGTTCTCTATGTACATGAATTGAATAAAAATATCTTTTCCATATCAATCCTTGATGCACGAGGATTCCTAGTTGCATTTATTGGTGGACAAGTGCTTATGTGTTCTAGAGGTAATACTTTTATAGGACTTACCAATTGAGATGCTCAATTAAAGTGCTACCTTCAATGTCCTTTTGAATTTTGTTGACCTAGCGTTTGATAGAGAAACCCTAATTTTCCAACTTGTAAATATTGGAATTATTATCCAAGGAAAAGGTGCACCTCCCTAAGGAGAGTTGAGAAAAGGTATTATTATTCTAAATATATGGACATAACTACCAAAAATATGATGCCCTAGATTTCCTTAACAGTAGAGATGAGGTCAAAATTGAAAATTCTTAGATATGGAATATTCCTTCACAAGAAAGAAAACCCTCTTTGGGAGAGTTGGTTTGACCTCATTTTCAAGATGATCTTTGGATGGAAGAGCCCTGAACATGAATCCCTAGTTTCTAACTTTTGTCAAACCCTTGCAGAATTAATTCTTTTAGGATACCTCTAATACCATGTTAGAATTTGTACTTGAATAGTATTTATATTAGATATTTAAAAAAATATATTATATCACAATAATAAGAAATAGTATCACTGAAATAAAGACAAGAATGACATAAAAGAGACACAAAATTTTGTCCTCTAGAAAACCCTTAAAGGGAATAAAAGTGAGCAACTTATTCATTATATACTTGTTAATAAATAAAATGTCAATCTAGTACAATGAAGAGCTCAAGATATCCCACAAAAATATCCCAAGAATACATAATATAAGAAACCTAAGAATAAGATGCCTCAATGAAGCTACTCTTCTCTCAAGCCAACTTGTTCCTCTCTCTCTCTCTCTCTAGAAAAATTGCTTGAGTAAGTGATGTGATCTAAATTAGAAGTGTTCCCCTCTATTTATACTTGTCCCGTGAATGACTTTCTCCTTATGAGGTCGACTTCTCAATGGATTGTATTCATTTTTTACTATTTCTTTTGGATTGTTCTAAGCTAACTTTATTGGAGGGGTTACATTCATTCCTTAAAGGTTATTTACATGATAAAATACAATATGAATATCTTCCCAAGGATGTACAAAATAAAATAATAATATCTTCCAAAGTTACATTCTTCAACACTTTATGCCATGCATATTCTTGATTGGGAACTTGTAATTTTCAATTGTCAAGAAAGTCGTTTACTAATTAGTAGTGATTTCCCATTCCTCTATGAATATTATCATAAATTTTAACTGATAGACACATTTTGATTTATTGAATATCATGTTAGGTACCAATGATTATCAACTTTCTCAACAATTTATGTTAAATATTCTTTAATCACTGCAAAATTATAAAACCAAGGCCTTTAGTGAGACTACAATTTGTACTCATCACTGGTTGTGATTTTATTTGATTTAAATTTTTGTGTTTCCTAATATTTTTCTAGATAGAAATGCACTATTATTGATTCAATCACATATATGAGCCTATCTTGGTATAAATTTAATTTATTTGCATATTGTGTTCCAAACCTTGGTCATATTGCAATGTACATTACATACCAATTCCTTTCGAAATCTTTAAGATGTTTTAGTATGTGAACTAGGTCATTTCATGCTTCTCAATTTAAGATATATTTCTATAATGTTGTAAGATACCCAAATAAGAAGTATTGTATAATAACCCTATACATATTTTCCTTCTATATAAAATATATATTTAGTGTTGGATTATTTTTATAGATATCCATGTATGGTTGTCTTTGTCTTGATCTATTGATTTTTTTATACAGTTTGCACTTCTTTTTAAGTAATTTTCCCATTGTCATGATAGAAATGTGCATCCTATATGAAATTGTTAGCATTGCTTGTCCTTAATAAAATGGTGCATTTTCCAAAGATGTTGAAATAATTGGAATCTCTTATAGATATAGAATAGAAAGCATGCGGAGGAAGGCATGTCTTCCCATAAAAATAATAATTCCACCTGTTCAAACATTGAAAAAATATCTAGATAAATCATGATTCTAGTAGATATCCTAACAAACATAACAAAATTTTAGGTTCTCAATTTTTTCCCACGAAAAACCATTTGTACATGTATGTAAGTTATTTAACTTGGATTGAAAAAAATGTCAAGGAAAGTGCACCTTATATTGAAATCAATAAAATCCTCTCCTAAAGCTCAGTTAAAGTATGTTTAACTAATTAGAATGGAATTTAACCAGCCCTAAAGTGGCATGATATAATTCAAGAAAATTACTAGAATATTTCTTTGATAGTACAATGGCCTATATATGGTCCCTGCAAATATCAAAGTGACAAAAACTACTTAATGTACCAAATATCAGAGTTATTCAATGAAATTCAACCAAATCCATCAATTACACTCGATCTAATTTTTTTTTATTTCAAGATCATGAAATGAGGTGGATATAGAGGTATTGAGATATTTACAAGTGTCACTCATCTTTTATGACTAACTGATTAGATGGTTGGTGCTAAGCCATTATGGTTGTTCAATGCAGACTAAATCAAGTCTAACATATGGTTGTTGCATGGTTTTCCATAGGACAAAGACGGTAAAGAATGATTTTTGGGATATGGAAGACTTGCAAGAGAATTCGTTATTATTTCCAGCTTCTTGAATTGTCATCTCTTTCTCACTGGTATCTTAAAATTAGCAACAAAGAGCATAACATTTACATTTATGTGTCTCTGTGTAATTAAAACCTTAACATGGGTAGACATTTTTTTTATTCAATAGTTATGCCAATTATTCTAGTAGTTGAGAACCATAAGATGGATTCTTATAGACTAATATACTATATTCAATTCACACAAATTTTTATTCTACAAAGCACAAATAGGGATGCACCATGAATAAAAGTAAACAAAATAAAAATAAAAATAAAAAGATTGAAAAGTTAAAGGGAAACAAGTTGAAACCTTCAATCAAATTCACTCTCAACTTTAGCAATGAAAATAACAATTTCATTTTCAGCATGTGGTAAGCAAATTGGACCGAGACAATCAATTGTTAATATGACACTTATAACAAAAAAATGCTTTCCATGAATAAAAAGTGAGTGGTTGGATTGGATATTATCCAAGAAATATAGTATGATCAAGGAGACCAATTCCTCATATAGATTTGATTGATTTCAAAGTAAATGAACTCAAATAGCATTCCTATCATTCTAACCGATATATTAAACGAATATTATAAGTGATAGTTTTATTGAAAACAATTAATATAACTAACTAGGGTTCACATAGAACATGAGTGATAATTTTATTGAAAATAATAAATATAAACAATTGAGCTTTGATACACTCCAAGTACTAGAGATGGTTACTCATATTTTAGTCGATACACAAAATAGATTCCAACACGAACCCACTAACAATTCAAAAAAGACTTTTGTCATATTGTTCATAGTTACATATCAAATCAGAGAATAAAACCCTGCGTAATGAAAATTTATATGAGAAAACAAATAAGTGCCCGGTCTGGCAACATTCCTGGGTGCATAAAATCAACATACAAAAAATGTTCAAAGAGAATGTAGGTCCAAGACATATAATGTTGAAATCTAAGCATAATTATATTGTTTCTTGATACACTTATAAAAAAGGATAATATATTTTTTTCAATGTGCACCAAATATAAAAATAAGGTAAATTCACTTGCATCTTGAGTTGCATGCCAATCTCCTTGATAAAAGTGTTGTAGGATTTAATTTTCGAGGTGCATAAAATAAACATATGAAAAATAGTAAAATATAATGTAGGTTTGAGAGATATAATTTTGAAACCTAAGCATAATTTCATTGTCTCTTGATAGACCTCTTAAAAAATGACAATATATATTTATTTCAATGTAGGCCAAATGTCCTTGATAAAAGTGCAGTAAGATTTCCACAAATTGGTATTGGCATCGATACCATCTAGTCTCCAAAGTGAAAATTTATCATTTTGCTCCTTATTAAAGTACCGTCCATCCCCATGTTATCTAGCCTCCATATTTCTAAATATATATAGAAACCTAAATCAGAACGCCAAACCCAAATCTTCCTACACAAAAACCTCTAAATGAAAACACTAAAACAACAAAAAAATGTAAACATTTAATCCTAAATTCTTCCATCTAATAGAAAACAAGAAATAAAAAGGATTGCAACCATTTTATAATCTCGGATTCTAACAATCAAAGAAAAAGTAAGTTAGTCATTCAAATGGTTCCTGCCGAGGGTTTATAGTTGAAAGGATATAGGGCACAACTATTTTCAACGTAGGTTCTTGATATAAGGTAACTATTCCAGCAAGGTTTCCCATGACTTGAATTGAGCTTCAACCCTTTCTCAATGATTCCATTCAATTAGCAAATATCATAAAGAGATAAACCCTACTATATGACTTAATAATTCTTCGAGCTCACTAGTGAACCAAGACATCATCAAGTAGTCTCATAAAATCAAGTATTTTTTAATTCATAGAATTTTTGTTGATGATTATAGCTCAGAAATGACCTTCTACATAGGCTAGGTGTCAAGCATGCCAAAGTTGTCCATTTACTCTTGTGGAGAACCAAACAGAGAGAACCAGTCACTCGGTAAAACTTCCCCAACACTCGGTAAAACTACCCTAGTGAATTCAACCCTATAGTGAAAAAGTCAGCCAAAAAAGAGTATAGATAAATGGGACACTCTCCTCATTTGAACATACAACAAAAGTTCACTCAAGCCAGTGAGACAAGTGCAAGAGAGAGAGAGAGAGAGAGAGAGAGAGAGAGAGAGAGAGAGAGAGAGAGAGTAGTCGGAGGAAGACTTATCTAAGGGTTATCTTATCTTATCTTTGTTTATTTGGTATTTTTCTATGAGAGATATTTATCTCTTCATTGTATTGGCATTGTAATTTGTTGATGAATCTATTTTGGAGAGGTTCTGCAGGGTTTTCTCCACCAAGAGGGTTTCCCAATATAAAACTTTGTGTATGTTGTGAATGTATTTCTTTTAGTGATCCTTATGCATGCAGTTATTTTGATATGAATTAAATTTGACTTAAAGATTGAATAACATAACTGATTAAGTAGAAATTTCAACGTATCCATGGTTTTCCTCCTCATTTCCTTTGATAGTAGAGACACCACTATTTTTTCAAAGTTATTTTAAGGTAGCTTCATTAGCACTACCTTTTTCTACAATCAAATTATCCCAAGAATCTAGAAAATAACATAATAATGTAATGAATTTATCTTATTCCTCCATTTTAATCCCAACATAGGTTATTGACTTACTGGGATATTGTATAAATTTAGATGATCTGTCACTTTGTCATTGTCATCCATCTTGAGGTGATACATCTTATTTGGAAGAAACCACTTGTTTACTAGGGACTTTGATTGATACAAACTCCCTAGATTATTCCATAGTTTCAAAAAACTATATTTTCCAGATACATTCAATAATATTGAATCTGATAGGCAAAGTTGAATTGTACTCCCGGACTTCTTTTGTTAATCGAGTAGGTTGTGTACATAGATACAAAAAATTCCACTATTCTTGATCTACAAGAAGATATTCCATAGATCAAAGTTCTATCCGTCTCAATTCTCAAACTACTTTCCAATCTTTTTCAACACATGAATCACTGTTGCAAAGCTCCCATGGACCTAGGTTTATCAAAGACCCAAGATATATCAAACACGTTGTAACCTCAACAACAAAGGAATCCCCTAAAAGCCAATAATAAATATCTGATACCACACACAAGTTTTAAACCTATGAAGTGAAATAATGCATAAAATTATTAAGCAAAATAGATATTACACAATGGCACACACACAATACACATAGATATATCACGGAACCCTCAACAAGAAAAACCAACAAGACTTAGAGCTATGCCTCTATCTTTCTCATTGTGTTTCTTGACCATTCACAATACAATATATAAGTATTCTACAATATCCAAAAACCCAATCCATTAACCCCAATTATATTAATTCCCTACTACTTTAATCAAAAGTAAATTATATATTTTCAGGAAAAAACCAAAAAATAGCCCAAAACTTTTTCCTCGCCTTCATCTTGTAACGACAAGTAGTGATAGCCTTTTTCCATTATCAACTTCGCAGAGCAGGGGGGGTGGTTTCTACATGCCCTTCCCACATCCTGCAACACCCCTTGACCTAGCACCACGTGTAATACCCAATGCATATCAAAGCGCTATATTGTTCTAATCGTAGATCCCCCATACAAAAAAATTAACACATGCCCAACAGAAAAAGGGTTTATTTTTTTCTCTAGCCATCAACTATTACATAGTATGATTATGAGTGTGGAGGAGATGTTGATAAACCAGAGAGACATAGGTATATTGTAGAGAACTATAGAAGGCCATAGTGTCTCAGAGATTCATAGTAAGCTTGGAATGTTTTGTAATATGCATAATATAAGAAGACGACATGCATGGTTTTTCAATGAATGCTTGTTTGTTGTATAAGTTTATATGTAAATGTTTGTGTTTCATTATGTGTGTATTTTCTATTGTAGTCAATTTCAATCATATGTTGTATTATTTAAATACTTTGAATGGCGATTTAATCTATGTTAAAGTGTTTAAACACAAAACATTATCGCACAATAGAGTATAGGTTCATTGTCATTATTGTAAGTTTAGATCCATTTTTGGAGTCAATCATCATAATATTCAAGGTCATTTATAGAACAATTTACCCCCACTTCCCATAGGACCACCCATAACCAATGGGACCACACACATACATGGAAGGAATAAGAAGTTGAGTCAATTTGCTTGGATGAACACATTTTGGGAGACGATGCATAGTTGAAACAATCTAATACGAAAATCCCCACATTCTTAGAATACGTGCAGGAGGTTGAGACCACAAGATATATTTTTAGGGTATTTATGTGAAGGAACATTCAAATACACCATTATATAATGATAATGTCTATAAAATGCTTGCCACATATCTTTACAAATGCATGCGTATGCATGTGTTGGTGGTTAGCTAGTGTAAAGACCATTGATTTCAACATCTCACCTTCATTTTGGATAGTCATTAATCATTGGTTAATTATGGCAATTGTGATGTGGTGTTCCACATGTATTTCCTTGCAAATTATCATTTTCCATGTTCATTTTTCCTATAGAAAAAAATATTTTTTGGTAATATGGGATACAAATTGTGAATTATTGATTTTCATCTTCATTTTCATGTTTCCGATACTTATTATTATTATTTAAAAGAATTCTTGTCCTCCTTTTATTCTTTATTTGCTTCCACATTAACCCCCAACATTACTCTCATTCTCCTCAATTGCAAGCCAATGATTATTAACATTATTAATATTTCAATTGAAGTGACCCAAAAGAATTCCCACCTCAACTTCCAAGATAGAAAGCACATTGGAAACAATTGCTACAATGTTGTGCTAATGCTCATAAATGTTCAAAATTGTGTAGTTCATAGGTTTGCCAAAATATTAATAATTTATTGTAACTAGGAAATCACTATTGTGAATAACCTAGTAGTCTTCTCCAGTTTGAGCAATAAAGAACTAAACCAAACTTCGTTGATTAACAAGAAATTTTATAGTTAGTAATAAATGGGATAGATGATAACACACTTTTTCATATCTAAACTTCATGAATTGAAAAAAAGGGCTCCAAACCAATATAAGTATATTTGACCTAATCATCTATACACTAGCTGGTCCCCATCCAACTAATTCTTGACCACCAACAATGTGAATAAACTTATATTGCTATATTATATGTAAAAGGAATTCAATGATCTTACTTTATGACCAATAGATATTTTGGGTATTAAATTGTTTTCGTACGTTGATCTATTTTTTGCAAAATATTGCGAGGATGAATTCATGCTCATAAGGATGTGATGTGGATATATTTAAAGAGAAATTCATGCACATGGGCATTTGACATGGAATCAATAACAAAGTTAAGCTAGGGTGGTGAGATTCACACATAGATAATGCCAATAAATAGTCCATAACGGCTAACACAATAAAAACCACATTTACAAATGCCAATAACAAACCATATTTGCAAATATAAGTAATAGAAATGTACCTAGTATTATGATGTATAATAATAATTACACACATGACAAAATATGTGGACAAAACTAAACATAAATGAACAAAATTACAACTTTAACCATTTATCTATCTTTAACTTATCTAATAGAAACAATGCAACACATTTTCCCCAATCATGGTTTTTATAAACATAGTAATTACTTTTATATCTTAGTGTTTTGGATAATAAACAACATTATTATGTTTATAAATTGGCTAAATTGACTAAACACAATCTAGCACACTATCATTTAAAAAATATATATATTTAAATTTCAATAAATTATAACAAAATATATTATGTAGATTTCAATAAATAAATTATAAAAAGTTCACAATGTTTCCCTCCAAAAAGCCTTCCCTCTACACCTTGAAAAAACATAAATTGACACATGTATTTTGACAAATAAATAATATATACTTTTGGTAAATTTGTTTCCATTTTTTCTTGCTGTTGCTTTAGTTTTTTTTCTTTTTCTTTATTTTTTTCCTTTTTTATTTGATAAATTTGTTTCCATTTTTTATTTGATATAAAAAGCACAATTATAAAAAGTTCACAATGTTTGCAAATATTCTATACCTGGAAAAAGCCTTTCCCTCTGCCCCTTGAAAAAACACAATTTGACACATGTATTTTGACAAATATATAATATATATTTTTTATCAATTTGTTTCCATTTTTCATTTGGTAGCCATTGCTTTATTTTATTTTCAAATTTGTTTCTATTTTCTCTTGAGTAGCAGTTGCTTTATTTTATTTTTTTCTTTTTCTTTTTTATTTGATAAATTTGTTTCTATTTTTTATTTTCTATATAATTCGGATTGAATTGGGAGTGGAGAGAACCCTGTTGTTTATTTTTAATCCTTTTACACTTCGGATTGAATTGGGACTCGAGAGAACCAGCGATGGCAGGCGGGCAATCCAATCTTATTTTAAAACGACCAGGCGGGCAATCCATTCGATGGCAGGGTGATCTCTATATCTTTGGCATCTGCAACTTCTCCATTGTATTGTTGTGTTTTTATGGCATCTGCAACTTCTCCGGTTCTGTAAGTTTCTCTCCTCTTTCCATGGCCATGGAAATTTTGATGGTACGCCTTTTCATTTTCACGGACTTCTTTCGTTTCATTTCGTGCATTGCATCTTTGACTGCTCTACTCCGCCATATGAGAGGAGAGGAATGTAAATGCTGTTTTCAATTCAATTCAAGATTTCTTTCAACATCTACGGTAAGAAAACATCAGTTAATAATTAGAATGGATTTTTTTTTTTTTTTTAAGATATTGATGGTCTAAATTCTTCAAAACATGCATGTCCTCTCTCGCTCGATTTGCCCTTAGTTCTGAGAGTTGAAATAATTATGGTAAAATTTACGAATATTCAATGTTCTGTTCATCATTTCAGAAGATTGCCCAACTTATTCTGTTTGCAGATTCATGTGAGATCTCCATAGTCCTTTGACATATTTCTCCCTTCAGTACAGTCAGCGTTGAAGTTTACAGGCAGCAGCTCAAATCTGCCAGTGGAACATGCTACTGGGCAGTGAAATGTCGAAATATGGAAGCTGTCTGTTGCTTATGAGATTGGATTATGGTCGATGGCGACAATAATATGAAATTTGGCGATATCCCCTCTGAGCTTTTGTAACCCTAAACCTTTATACCATTTCCCAAACCAATGTCATTCACTCGTACAAATATTGTATTTGAAATCTCCTTCTACATCTGTATAACGTCCCATTAACCCTTCATCTCATCGAAGTTCCTCATGTCTCTTCAGGATCTTCGATTTCGTTTTTCCTTAACCCTGAACTGTCGCTTTCTTTTTTCTTTTTTAAGATATTGATGGAATAACTTCTTGAAAACATGTATCTCCTCATTTGCTCGATTTTCCCCTATATCTGACAGTTGAAGTAATTATGGTAAAATTTACGAATATTCAATGTTCTATTCATCATTTCAGAAGATTGCCCAACTTGTTCTGTTTGTAGATTCATGTGAGATCTCCAGAGTTCTTTGACATATTTCTCCCTTCAGTACAGGCAGCGGGTCAAATCTACCAAATCTTCCAGTTGAACATGCTACTGAGAATGGGCAGTGGAATGTCAAAATATGGAAGCTGCCTGTTGCTTATGAGATCAGATTATGGTCGATGGCGTCAATAATATGAAATTTGACGCTATCCCCTATGAGCTTTTGTAACCCTAAACCTTTCTACCATTTCAGAATTTGACGCCTTTTTTTAATAGACTGTCAAGCAATATATGAATCCTGCTACGTGCATTTAGAATGCTTAGTTCCAGCTGAACCATTTTCCAATGTGAAAACGTGAGCACCACCACAAACTGCGGATTGGAGATGCATGTGCATTTCGATCATTTCTCATTACGATTTTCTAATTCTAGTTGGTAATGGTTGCTATTGTATATGAGCTTCAACGTTTGGTTTCATTACCAAAATTGATTGATTTCAAATAGGGTTATCTCTTATTCAAAGAAGATGGGAGTAGTTACGCAGCTACTGATAGACTATACACAGTTTTTGTTGCAGCAGAGCATGGGATGTAATAGAGTTCCCAAAGTTGAAAAGCTGATATCAGCAAAATTTAGAACTTATAGAACTTATAATGCAAAGTTTAGAAACACTTACCAATTTGACTCAGTATAAAATACTGAAAATGTATCTGGAAATACAAGACTTGAATTGGAGGCCGGCCAGTTTTCATCCGCCCATCTCATAGATTATTGCCATTGCCAACTTTTTTGAAGTTACTGTCCACCTTGTGAATTTCCAGGTTTTGAAGTTACTGTCCATCTTGTGATATTAGATATTGATGGTTTTCTTTCGTTTCATTTCGTGCTTTCTAGATGGATCGGATGCCCCATATTCAGCAGCAGCACTGCATATTTGACTGCTCTGCTCTGCCACATGAGAGGATATGAGAGGATATTTGATTGCTCTACTCTGCTTTACTCTACCATACGAGAGGAGATGTAAATGTTGTTTTCAATTCAATTCAAGGTTGCCTTCAACTTCTACTACAGGAAAGCGTGAAGGAAAGCATGAGTTAAAAATTAGAATGGATTGTTTTTTTAAGATATTGATGGTCTAAATTCTTAATGTGCAGGTGGGTTTACATTCATCAGTTACAATCATTGCACATAATTGTGGGTTTACATTGATTATAAAGGCATTTTTATTTGAAGTGTTTTGAGAGATTAGGATTTTCATTTTTATTTGAAGTGTTTTGAAAACCTTGCATTCTATAAATTTGCATTCTCTATGCCCATTGTCAAGACCTATTAGCCTGACATTTTTCTACGATGGAGTAGGTTGTTTATTATATGTAACTTGGCATTTTTTTAGAATTTGCATTCTCTATGCCCATTGTCAAGACCTATTAGCCTGACATTTTTCTACGATGGAGTAGGTTGTTTATTATATGTAACTTGGCATTTTTTTACGATGGAGTAGGTTGTATATTATATGTAACTTGTTCAATGTTGATTGTTGGGTGAACGCTATCCATGCTATGGCAAAAAATGTGGGATGGTGTATACATCGTTAGACCTGAAACACAAGCATTTAGATGTTAGTGTTTTTATTTTTATTTGAAGTGTTTTGAAAACCTTGTATTCTTGAGATTTGAATGCAAGTGTGTACATTTTCATAGTTTGAAATTTGAACTAATTGGACAAAAAAAACTTAAACGGTCATCCACAATCTATCACCTCAGACTCTAAATTTTTTCATAAAAACATTTTAATTGAATTGCAGGAATTTATACATATTAATATAAAATGGCAGGAAAACTTGCTTTCTAGGAGAAGTTGCAAGATGTTTTGTTAGTTGGTGCAGGAAATTTTAATGTTATGTGATTGCTGAAAGTGAAAGTGCTGGTGTATGCTAGGAATTGACAGTGTTGGAACTCTGATATTTTGTCAATTTTTGAACACTCATCTATGTTGTGCTACATGTACAAATATCTGTGTTTTTGTTGTCATTTAAGTTGTCTCTAATATGATTTGGTTGTTGTTATTACTTTTATAATTTTAAATTTTTTTTTTGTGACGCATAAAGACAACCAAAACATTACACAACATTATGAAACATGCAAAAATAATAGTTTGTTCATTTTTTCTATTGAATTCATGTGTTGTGTATATTTTTTAATTGTTTGTAAAGTATGTCAAAAGAGCGTAGGCAAAAGTTTGTATATTTTTCAATTCTTTGTAAAGTATGTCAAAATAAAATTGTATATTTTTTACTCGTTTGTAAAGTATGTCAAAAGTTTTAATTGTTTTTGGGTATGAGTTATTTTAAAGAACACAATAATTTGAGTTTATAATCATAACTTAATCTATCTTACATCTTACGCATTCTAATTGTTTTATTGCATATTTTGGTAATATATTTACATGTTTTATTAATAATGTTTAAATATATAAATATTAGATATATATATTTTTTAAATGTAAATATTTTTTGTGATTGATATTTAACAAATTGTAGTTGTGTTAATTTTTTTTATGTTTTTTTAACTTTTATTCATTTGAGTAAAGTATTAATAATATTTAATTAGTGCATCATAATAATTTTGTTTGTAGGTTTAAAATTGTAAATGACCGATCATAAAAATTTCTCTCCTAATGCGTTACTAACTAAAAAAACACATTAGTACTACTACTCAAATATCTATAGATATAACAAAATATCAGTGATTGCTATTTTTAGTTCTTGTTAAAATATGATGTTCTTTTTTTTGTCATATTCTACTAGCCTAGATCCAGCTTTACCGGGCTCTATCATGGGCCGAGAGGGATCAAATATTTCGAGATGCAAACCCTGCTTCAACAATTGCACTCCAAAATAGGGCTTGCACTTGAAATATTTGAAAGCTTGAAAGCTTGATAATTATCTTTTACAACTATATTCACTAGAGTGAGATTTAACTTACAAAGTTTCATCCCTTTATAGAACACCGCTTTTCTTTTTATAATGGTATTGGAGTTTAATTTTTTTTATAATGGTATTGGAGTTTAAATGCAATTGTAATGGTTAATCTATTTGCTGAAACTGTATAAACTGAAAACTTTGAAGGTATTAGTTTTGATGAAGCTGTGTTTAAACGTCCATTCAAACATGTTTTAGGCAAATCAAAGTACCTATGTTTCTCTGTCTAAGTCGGAACATACAGACAGAGCAGTGTTTAGTAATAATTTAATGCTTATTGTTATTAAGAAATTACTATGAAATAAGATGATCTGAAGTTGAAATTGAGCCAAAATCTAAAATCTGACATAAGTATATCACAATTTGACATAAATATATCAGGATAGCGTCCTTAAAAGAAAAATAACAAATAAGCTCAAGCTTTGAATCAACTTAACATTTCGGTTATAAATCTGGTCTAAAATCTCTAATCTCTAATGCTCCTATCATTTTTTTGGTTTATTAACTAAGAATTTAAAAATTGATTCCCTCTCTTATAAATCTTCTTATAATTAAAAAAATAGAATTATTATACCAGAAAATAATATGCTTATGACTCCAATACAGATCAGAAATTCCTATTACTCCTTAACATATAAAAATCCTTATGACAGGATTTGCAAAGAGTTTTCAGGTTTAAAAATTGTAGTTTACATAGAATTTAAAACAAAAATTACTTCAGAATACCCCCCACAAAATGAAGATTACAGTGGACGTTAGAATTGGTTAATCGCCACTGGCCAGATATTTGCAAGGTGCCTGGATAGATCATACTATGTCGTGGGTTAAGTTTAGTTGTCGCTGTAACAACAACTCTGTTTAACAGATCAAGGTTTCTCTCCATTGCATTTCTGAAACACACATCACTAATTCACCAATCAGTTGGACATAAATTCGTGTGTCAAGCCACCAACAGGTGAAGCACACACAAATCAGCAGACTCGGTTCAATAGGTCATAGAGAAACACAGAACCTAGCAGAGGAAGGGGTTTGCCAGATCGCCATTGCCCCTGTAACGCATTTACTCTTGAAAGCTTCATTGCTTTTCTTTGTCCCAGATCGCCATTGCCCCTGTAATGCATTTACTCTTGAAATGCTTCCTTCAAACCGTTGTAAATACGTCTCTGGTCAGCTAGTGGGAGGGTTTCAGCTACATCAATTATGCTTTTCATTAAATTTTTCTTCTCGTTGTCCCTGAGCTTCACAATAACTGGAAGCCAACTGGTAAGAAATGAAAGACGTAATGAGGTAGGATTAATTACCCGTCCTTTTCCTAGTGCTCTTAGGAACAGATGAATTAGATCAACTACACCATTGGAATATCCATATTTATCTGAGAATTCATATCGACCCTGACCTTCACATACGCATTTCGGAATTCGAGTATCTTCGCAAAACATATAAAGAATCCGTTCAAACAATTCCCCATCGCATCGCTGGATCATTTTGACTATCCATGAAAGTGCATGACAAGATTGAAGGGCAAGGCCATCATAATGAGCACGTTCCACGTTGCCACTAAACTCTTTCAGAAGTGCAGATCTGCACGTTTCTGCAAAGGATGCATTTTCCTTGAAGTGAGCTACGATATATTCCTCAATATATTCCGCATTAACATAAAAGCCAACCGAGATCGTGCGCAACATTTTACCAAGACACTGCTCCAGCGTCTGTAAAGCTCCATGATCTGACTTGCGTTGGGTCATGCCCAGTCTATTAGCCAAATCTGGCAACATCTTTATCTCCAGAGATAGTAGCATGGCTCTAAGTTTGATCTCTTGTTTAGTGCTCCAGCGAACAGCATTCAAATACTTCATACATTCCACCAAGCATTCATGAAATAGCAATTCGGAAGCCACTGGTAAAATAGCTAGGGTTTCGTCCACATTTGAGAATCGTAAGGGCTTGCCTGCATAGGAATAGTACATGAGATGAATACATTTAATATAAATCTTACCACTGTGACTGCTTGTTATCTTGATTTCCAAAGGCCGCTTATTCTCCGCAGACCAACGCTGAGATAAAAAAGCATCATAAAATTCAGAAGATTTTATGAGAACATCAGAATGAAGATAAAGAGGGTTTCTTTGGTACTCCGCTCCATCTTTTACAATTAACTGTAATTTAATGTCGCTGGTGCTCTCTTTTCTGAATTGCGCTTCTACTTCTGCCATTGCAACCTGCTAATGCAAAACCTTCAAGAATTTCGTATATTAAATAGTAAAGATTGTTCAACTTAAACCCAACACTTTAACCTATTTTTTCCCAGGGCGAGGGGTTGCATGTCTCTGGACGTGAAAGTAGCAAGTTATCATTCATACATCGCTATATTTTTTTCAAGGGCGGGGGCTTGCATGTCTCTGGAAGTGAAAGTAGAGCCGCAGCGTGAAGGTATCATTCAGACATCTCTCAGCTAAGAAAAACAAAACAGGAGTTTGGATTAAACATGCATGCAAAGCTGAGAGGAGTTTCCTGCATGCTTCCAACTTGTGTTTCCGAGTGACAAGAAGATGGTTCAGAACTGAACCTTTATAGCATACCCGCATAGTTTATAGTTTGTGGCTTCATCATTTAGGTTATTAGTTATTAGTTTGTGGCTTCATCATAGTTTATATTTTGTGGCTAAGATTATTAATTATTAAGCCGACTTGTATATATATAAATATATAAGCCGACTTTTTTATGTGACACGTGTCATCTCCACGTTGAGCATGGAATTACACTTCTACCTCATACCGGGCTGTAGAATGCGCCTCTCGGTGCAATCATGTATGTGAAGAAGAAGAATAGGAGGTGAAGGGGGAAGGGGAGGGGGAGGTGTAAGAGGAGGATGCTAAGGAGAAGGGAGAGGGGGAGGTGTAGGAGGAGGAAGAATATGAATAGGAATAGGAGGAGGGGGAGGAGGATTAAGAATAGGAGGGGGAAGAGTAGTATGAATAGGAGG
>LPNX010762061.1:0-21541 GCA_001517045.1 Pseudotsuga menziesii
TGAGGGAAATTTAATTGAACCTATGATTGCTAATTGGGAATAACTCAAATGATTCTAGTGAGCATTCTTAGGAGTAGGATCCAAGGACTCTAGTGAGAATTATTAGGAGTAGGAACCAGGGAATTATGCATTAATAGTTCATAGTAAGGATCATGGTTCATGAAAGGGCACCCATAACATCATTATTAATTTTTATATATATATAACAAATTAACAAAAAAAATCAATTTAACTACAAATTTTTAAAAATCCGGCAGCATTTCTGCTTGCCGGTACACATTTTAAACATGCAAATTATAAAAATATAAATTTACTAAATTTGAAAACACAATTATAAAAACATACATTTATTAAATTTGAAAACAAAATTATAAAAATATACATTCACAAAATTTTATAAATTTATAAAAAAAAAAATTAAATTCCATTTAAATTGAAAAATGGTTACCTCTTTGCTCCGACATTTTGATGAGGTGGGGTTGCTTTGGGATGATGGTCGCTATCGCTCGGTCAAGCTCCGTCCCTTGGTCGAGTTCCGTCCGTCGGTCGAGCTCCGTATCTCGGTCGAGCGATTGAAAATGACGTCGGGGGCCCGCGCGGCCCCTATTTATAATTTTTTTTTAAAACATACCTCGGTCGAGGTATTTACTAACCCTCGGTAGAGGTTTCAATACCTCGACCGAGGGTTAATAAATACCTCGACCGAGGGCTGAAAAAAACCTCGGTCGAGGGCTTTATTAACCCTCGGTCGAGGTATTAAAACCTCGGTCGAGGGCTTAATAAAACCTCGGTCGAGGTATGTTTTTTTGGTTTTGCCCAAATCCGCTTGCCAAAAAGTGTTACCCAGGTCCATGGATTCACCCATATCTATCTTTTTTGTATTTCTTATAAGCCATGCTGTCCATGCATATTGATTTTGTGGGGGTCATGTTTGTAGGCATTCCCATTTCGGAAACTTTTACACATTTCCAAGTTTTGTGCAACTAAGATTTATATTATGATTCATAATCTATATATTAAAGTATAAATTAGAATATTTATTATTCAGTAGTTAAAATTGAAGGAATTAGCTTTTTTTTATACAAGTACAGTATATTTAAGATGTATATATATAGATATAACATGAGCTATATATTGAATTTTATATTTTATAAAATTTTATATGTATTTATCGAAAAATTATAAATAGTTTGATTGAATAAGAGTTCAACTTTCTGTAAAGTAAGGAAGCAGGTTAATGACCCAATACCCGGAGGCATCTCGCAGCTACAGAAGTCTGCCTTCATATCTGCGACTAGTGGGTTATTTCAGGTGGACAGTTTTTGTCTGCATATAATGATGCAGCTGCATGTTGGGGTATCAAATTTCAATAGAGGTTAGGCTGGTAGCCCCGAGTATTGTAGGATTTTTCTTGCTTTAGTGAAAAAATAAATATATGTTTACATTATATGTACATACTGTCTCCTCACCATATCCGGATCCTGGATTTCCGAAAATCTAATGGATCCGTATCCAGATCCGCATCTACAACCATATTCAGACTCGTATCGAAATCCTGGTAGCTTAGAACCAGTCAAGTAGAACTCCATTAAAACAGGTGACAGGAAAACATAGTTCCGATACAATTTCAGATACACATGTCACACACCCTGAGGTGCTGAAGGGGACTTGACATAATAGTCACTACTCAAGACCTTATTGACCTATGAAAGAAACTGGACTGTAGCTATTAAACTCAGAAATTGGATGAACAAGGAAGAAAATAAATTTTGCAGAAGAGAAAGGAATTTGGAGTCTGGACATCGATGATCTGTTCCTATATTTATGCTTGAGGCTGAGGTTTTTGCTAAATTTGAATTTCTTTTCTCTCCTCAAAGCTGGTCAAAAACTGGATTTCTTGTCATAAATTGCTAAAATAACCTTGGAAAAAAGCACCAGAAAATATCTTCAAAAGCAGTGCTGAACTTGCCTCCTTAAAGCCAATCTTCCCCAAGTCTTTGGGACATGTGGGCACGGAAACACACATTGGGGGGCATGTGGGGACCACTCTGAAATTTTGAAAAATGCTAAGCTCTTCAAAATTATGAAAAATAGATAATTTGTACAAATCCCAACATATTAAAAATTTAACATTTAAATTATTCATCCCATCACCATCTACATACTAAAACTTAAAAGCAAATAATAAATACAAAATAGTAAATTCATCATTGTAACACGGTTTCCAATTCCTCATTGATTCATGAATCATTTAGTATTCGAGTATTTGAATTTCACATTGTTAAATTCTAAATTTATAATACATGCACATTTTCCATTATAACTTTGAATCATAGGCATAAGCAGTAGATGGAAATTTAAAATATTGAAATCATAAAATTGAATTGATGAAAAACAGGGAAAATTCCAACTGCTATTCACACGCAGCCACAGAGAATTTTCATCAAACTGTTTATGAACGACTGGTATCATTCAATAATAATAAGCCCGCCACATTATACTTCACCCAAGCATAAGTAAACCTTTTCTAGCACTGATATAGTGTCCATAAATACAATTTGTTGTGGAAGAATAAGATAAATAAATAGACTGTAAACACAGTTAATGCACAGGAATTTTGGTCAAAAAATAATCCCTGGAGAAACCCCATAGCTTGGGGAAAACCAGTCAAGAGAGTTTATTTTATTGAGCTTCATATGGAAATTTCAAATATTACAACTAACTGTAACAACAATAATTTAATACTGTCATACGCCTTTAAAGCCATGCCCCAGCACCCAGAAATCTGATCCAACTTGACTGTACGGACTGTCAGTTCAAGTACAGCTGTATGGACTGCTACAGTCACCTTAAACAGCATGCCAAACTGAGAAATAAAGTGCAGACATGATAGAATTACCTCTCCTATTAATGACCTCGATTTCCATGCATATAACTCATCCTAGAAATATGTGCCTTCAAGTCTGCAGTAAGGCCTGTCACCATCAGCAGTACGGCCTGTCATAAAATTCAGCAGTACAGTTCTTTTTTGCTGTTAAAGTCTTGTCTTAGGAGTTGTGCCATCCCAATTCTCTTGGGAAGTGTGCCCTTTCTCAAACTATAAATCTGGAAATGCATGCCAGATCTCTGCCTTCTTCCTCTTCTTGAAGTGCGTGCTAACTGGCTGCATCTTCCATACTCTTCTTCTCCATCTCTTTTGAGTTTAATCTCTCTCTCTCTTTCTTGGAACTTGTGCCTCTCCTTAGCTTATATTAAAGTTCGATTTATATTCTGAAAGTTCAATTTATATTCTGAAAATTACAGGTCTGTTATATAGAAAATTAGATAAAATACATAATTGAAAATGACGGTTTAACGATCTAAAAATCAATCTGAAATTAATATTTCTTTGCTGGAAATTTACAGATTGTTGGAGCAAAAAATAAAAGGATTTTTTATTGTTCTCATCTCTTTTAAACGAGCATAACTCTGACAGTCCTTTCATTTCTAGAGAAATAATATCTTCCTGTGAAACTCTGTCCAGCTGCTTCTCCTGGCTACCACCATCACCTTCGTCCCATACAGAATCTGACATTTGAGTGTCTACTTGACCAAAAGCAACGCTTGCTTCATGCTGAGATTGAACAAAAGGATCAAAATCTCTCCTTTCAGGGGGCATTATCACCGTGCTTTGATTCTTGCCTCTTTTCCCTTCTCTTCTATCCTAGGACCCCAAAAATTTGTCAGTGCTCATCCTTTCTGTCTCCATGTTGCTCAGAGAAATATACTACTGGGAATAACTCTCTCCCACTTTTTAAATTGGTTCTCTTTCCAACTTTTTACCTCCTACATTCTCACTCAATGTGAAAGTCCCAAACATACATGTGAGAACTCATGGGTGACTAAGAAAAACTACCCACTGTCACCTTGATAGTATTATCTCTCAGTTTAGGTCAACTCTCCTATCTAGCTCAAAGGGGGGAGTCCTAACAACAATCTAAGTCTAAGGTATATTCATGGAGAGAAAGGGGTAAATGGACTTAGGGTAAATATGGTTCTAATTTGAATTGTAGCAAGTAAATTCCATATTTACACAAATTTTAAACAATGATTAAACAGAGATATTCTTAGGCTAAAACAAATCTGAAAGTTCAATTTATATTCTGAAAATTACAGATCTATTATACAGAAAATTAGATAAAAATACATAATTGAAAATTATTTGATTTGTGCTACTGGTAACATTACCACAACTTTACTTCTCTCCCAGAATATGTTATCAATTAATCGAATAAACTTGCCTCCCTAGAATACTCCTCAGTAGATTCCGATCAATCAACTTGCTTTCCCAGACTACTCTTCAGTTTCGACAATAAAATCGAACCAAAGCCTCTACCGTCTCCATGTCTGTTGTCCACCCACCTTCCCATTATTTAATTTAGTTGCCGTTAGGATTTTTCCCACCGTTAGTGTTCAACCGCGATATGAGGAACTAAGTGGATTGATGAGGAGTAATTTATTTGATCCTTATGAGGAGGTGGAGCTGGATGAGAAACCTATATGTGAGCCAGTCTTGCAGGAGAGAGGGGACAATCAGGAGCCATCAGCCAGAAGCCGATAGACTTTCATAAAGGGCCTAGACTTTCGCCTTTCATAATGAAAGGGTAATGGATAAAGCAACTAGAATGGATATGCGGGCGGTATGTAAAGGTAGAATGTGGGGCTGTTGCTGGGTGTTCTTTATACTTATTCAAAGCCATGAAAATCAGAGTTAAAGGTCCATTGAAATAGTGTAACTAATTACCAATGTATAAGCTAACGTAAATGGTTCTTTACCTTTCTCAAATGATATACCAAATATTTCACAGCCATAAAAGGTTTTTCTCTGAATGATAAAAAAAAAATCATGGTACCAAATGCCAATTATACATCTGTGTTCAAACACAAACTGCTAAATGCTAAGAGATATTTATTGGTTGTGTGAAATAACACTACTACATTTCGATCCAAAATCCGATGGAAAAATTCAATGGTGCGTGGATTTATTTTTTTAAACTTACCAAAAATCACAAGGATAATTTTTTTTTTGTAAATGTGGCCATAAGCGTTGCTTAAGCGACGGCTAGTCTCATAAGCGACGACGCCTTTTAGCCATATGTCCCTCCTCCATCCATTGGGTGATCTGGAGCATCTCTATTATGTCCCTCTTGATTCTATGCCATATGAACTAAATCAAGGTGTATATCTTTAGCCATATGTTCTTTTTCCATATTTGGTCCCAAATCCCCCCCAATCATTGGAATTCCCTATCAATATGGAGTAGGATTCATTTAGAAATAAGTTCCCCCCATCCTTGTATCCACATCATAAGGAGGGTATTTTAGACATGGGATCTCACGAAAAAATTATTGGATTAGAGAATATGAGGAATAATCCTATCTGGGATAAAGATATTGAGTGGAGGTGAAAATTTTTATCTCTTTGTATTTCTTCAATATACTAGGATACTAAATTGTTCCAGAAATGTGCTAGACACATAATAAACCTAAACACCATTTGTGAATTGAAATATGGGGAAGTCCATCAAGTTCATGGATTATGGGATCTTGTTGGACTAGGGGTCAATCATTTTAATTATATCTACAAAGAACCATCTGAATCCAACCTAGGGGAGATCCTAAAATTGGTGGTGTTCTTTCAAGGATGTTTGAGGAGGAAAAGAAGATGGATCTCTTTCAACTAGTGACAAAGGAATAATTGTGTTCCTTCCTCTAATATTTCCAAATGGATAAGATTCCAGGGTCATATGGGTGACCAACTAAGTTTTATGTGGATTCGACTTCTTAGAAATATTTGGTGATGATCTACTAAAGGTGGAGGAGGAAGTTTAGATGAATAGGACGATGCATATTAGTTTAAGTTCAATATTCCTAGAATCCATCCCAAAGGTGGATTGGGGCCTATGAAATTCAAATATTTCATACCATTATCACTTTGCAATTGCATATATAAGATAATTTCAAAGGTGATAGTTGTTCAACTCAAGCCTCTTATTTCAATGGTGATATCTATGAAATAGTTTGTGTTCCCCAAGGTACACATATCTGATCCGGCCAGATGGATTGAATGAATTGTTGGATCGGATCTCCCGCTTGAACAGGTTCGTCCCAGTGAAAGTATCATTCTCAGGAAGTAGTAGTACGAGGGATGGATGCTTACCAGCCTAGGGTCGTCTCTCTCACGCTAGTCATCTAGTTTCAGTTTCATTCAGGCAGGTCAGGCTGTTCCAGTTTTAGGTGTATCAATGAGGGTCAACAAGACAAGTAAAGACCCGTATGCCATGTTGTTGTCTCAGATTCATTCTGCAAAAAACCCCAGCGGGGGGTTGAAAGCGCCTTTGCTACATGACATATGTGCGACAACAAGGATGCTGCTTGTTGAGGGGAAATTTGAAATGCAACTGAGGGTTTGGAGACCTGGAGTTCTTGTCCAGTTGGGTGAGGGGTTTTCTTGGTACTGAAGACAGACTTATGTGGCAATGACATCTCCATTGCCGTACTCTTCGGGCATTAAACTCACCAACAGTACGCTGATTGACTGATGGTTAACTCGGGTCAAGGGATTCATCCTCTGTGTATAAATTATGCCATTTTGTGCTTGCTGATTCTAAAGTATTGGTTTGATTCCCTCTTCTTGGTTTGAGGATTAAATTGGTGCATCGCTTGTCGAGGTTTAAAGGAGAAGCATGCACTGTTGGAGAATACAAAGAATGGTTGCAGCTTTTTAAGCTCTGCATTGGATGAGGTAAGAGTCCTCTTGATATTTTTACAAGCTTGCAGAGGAAAATAATTGTGTTCTTAAAGGGTTTTAATGGATTGATACCTACCTTCCTTTCCATTTTTGGTCTTACACTTGGTTTCTGAAATGAGAACACCAAGAAAGCACTGCAAAACCCATTTTAGGATTCCCTCAACCACCAGTCTGTAATATTGGACATAAAACCTGCAAGAAGAGATGAGATCACAGTAGGCCCTGTTCAAATAGGAATCATAAACACAACAACAAACCCTTAATTCCTGGGTTCATTTGGTCTAGAAAAGGGAATAGCCTCTCTTGCTCGCTGAGGTCAAGTAGGTGATTCAAACTGGTATAAATGAGGAATGCCTTTGTTTTACCAAGGAAATCAATTTCATAGTGTGTGGGATCCCCCTTGGGACCAATTTGGATCCTCTACAGCTAGGACCTACTTCATGACACATTGGACTTGAAGGACCGTAGCCTTGAATGTGCCTTGATGGACACCAACTCCAAACTTCTCCTCCTTTTTCAAACACTAGGTGACCAACTCAGAGACACTTGGGCTAAGAGACAGTTGAACTTCCTCCCACACAAGATCTTCTGTCAAAGTGGGGGGTGGATTAGATAGTGTATAGGATCCCACTTGGGACCATGTTCAACTCTCTATAGCTAGGACCTCCTTCCTCCACAATACATTGGACTTGAAGGATTTTAGCCTTGAGTATGCCTAAATGGAGACTAACTCCACACTCTTCATCCTTTTCCAAGAACTAGGTGACCAACTCAAATACCTTCGGGCTAAGAGACAATTGACCTTCCTCCCATGCAAGATATTCAAACTGCTCTTTGTTGCAGCTTTACAAAGCCAGGAAGAGATTTGACTTAACAGGCAGGCCTAGTATCAAATTCCATATCTCTGAAGAATGCCATAATACTCAGAAGTACTGAAAAACCTCCAGCAAAGTGATAATGCATTGAAGGCCAGTGAAGTCAAAGTCGATTGACCTCATCTAGTGATAACCAGGATTCAGTTGATCCCAAATCAGGCAGTCACAGTCTCAATGCTCAACTTACAAGTAGGGTTCACCAAGTCGCTGTGTACAGTGTGGAATTAATAACACGAGAAGCAAGAGAGAATGGAATAGTGAAGAGCTAGACATAATGTGAATTGCACTTTCCCCATCTGCATGCCCACTGTTGGATTCAATGGACGTTGGAGATCAATCCAGATTCACTTCGACATACATGTTGTACTATTAATCATTGAATACATTAGGATGGCGAAGTACTCTGCTTGTTTAATGTCAACTGGAATTCTTTGGACAACTGGAATACTTGAAGCAGATTTTGTCTTTGGACAACTGGAATTCTTATTTGATAGAGGAGGATAGGTACAATATTGCGGCAAACCTTCCTCACATGGACCAGTAAAATTTCAACCTAACTCTGAAGCAACTACTTGGAGGAGAAACATTGAATTTTATCAGTCCCATGGCAGAGCTCTTTGATACGCTGAAAGGTGGGTTATGCCCCCCTAAAGTGTCCCATTACAGGGAAGGATCGTTGTATTTGCAGTAGAAGTTGCATTATCATTCATTGAGGAATTATCACAAGAATATGGTGAATAACTTCATGGAGATGCATAAGATCTGGAAAAGTTGTCCTCCAGGGGTAGGCGTAGAACAAAGGCTTAGGGTTTGGTACTCTTGTAAAAATCGGAAGAATATTTTACAAGCTGGACCTTAGGTTGTCCCTCCATATTCAAATCTTGGTTTAGAATCCTTAAAAAACAGAAAGGCTCGGAGACCACCGCCACATCCAAGCAAAACAGCTACGCCTGTTAAATATCAAGGTGTGACTGATATTGTCTACCCTCCTTGTCAGCAAAAGAATCTAACTAATGCAAAAGTTGACAGCAAAGGTGTTCTGAAATGGAAGGCACCCAATAAGGCTCCTTTTCTCTCTGAAATCATCACTGCAAAGCTGGATTCCAAGGAAATCATGAAAATAGAAAAGAGAACCCCCAAGGGAGTTTTGAAACAGTTTCCAAAGAGTCTTGTAAGGCATGGACAACCCCAAATGAAGCAAGAAAATATTCCTTTGAGGGAGAATCAAGGTTATGAAACAAAATCTAGACTGTCACTTTACCCACAGGCTATGGGTGGATGGGAAGGGGACAGTTTTATTGGAGAAGCTTCACTTTCCCTACCTAGGAGCAAAGATATGAGGAAAAAGAACAAATCTGAAACACTGGAGAGTGCAGTGGTGCAAAAAGGATTTGGATACTCCTACAGTAATGCCCCAGGGAAAAATATTTCAGAATATGACAAGAAGATGAAAAAAGCTAAGGGCCAACCAATACTTAACAACATTGGGACAATAAGTTACAGGCAGAAAATGATGTGGGAACTACCAGTTCTGTGCAATTTCAGAGGGCTCTCTCATCAAACAATAGAGGGAACAGAGTCCTGAGTTCTCGTTTTTTGAATCATCATAGAACTGTAACGGAAAATGTTCCAAATGAAGGAAGCCCTTCAGATAGCTTTCAAGCACCTAAGTGGTTAAATTCACCTATTCGTGTGAGAGATACTGGAGATTTTGTCCATGCACCTCCAGGTAACATCTTGGATTGGCAGTTACCTTGATTTTTTTCATTTCTTAGCAGTCACAAATAGTTGTTTCAAGTTGTATGTCATAGAAACGTTTGTAAATTTTTGTGTTTTTATTTGATTATTTAACCATTGGGCAAGGTTATTGAAATTCTGTCTCATGACATGGGAAATGCTCATGAACTATAATGTTTGTTTTATGCCTGCAAGAAATATTGCAAGTGAGGAGGTATATAAAATGGTCATTTGGAATTTCAAATTAGATATTACTCCTAAAGATATTTTGCTTTTCTTAACCTTTTGTAAGAACACGATTGGCAGTTTCACAAATCATCTTTGTTCAGGATAGTGTCTATTTGCTATTTTTTCAAGTAGGAAATGGTCTGGGGGCTTAGCAGGCATTAGAGGAGAAGCTGCTCTTCATGTTCTGAAACTGTAGGAAATTATAATAGTCGTATATGAAGTATACCTTACATTGTCCGAAATTGTAGACAGGAAATAGATGTAAAAAGTGAATGTAAATGATCAAACTTTTTCTGTTTGTATCCATCTTCAGAAAGATATTTTTAACTCTAAATTCAAGATCATTAAAATTGAAGGCGTAATTACTTTAATGTCCTTTCATCTTCATTCCCCGTTTACACAATTGTAGAGCTAATTCTTACTTCAATCTTAACATAAAAGATGTCACTTATCACATGTGCAAGTGAAGTGTGCCCTATTGTTTTTGTGCTAGTTATTACTTCAAGCCTGAGTCCTAACATGTAAGATACTTCCTGTCTCTTGCCCAAGTGAAGTGCACTCTATTGTTTCTGTGCTGTTTCTATGTGCTTGGAGTAGGCAATTCCGACAATTTGCCAAAGAATCATTAGACTTTAGAAGGATGAATGCTATATATTATAAGTAAATGATTGCAATGGATGTTCAACTAGGTTTCAACCTTGGTTAACAGTTTTCTGGATGATTTGTGACATGTAAGGTGTCTTTGTAATCTACCTATTGTTTTTTTTATTTTAATGTAATTTAGAATATAAAGACTCTTATAGTCATATGTTTCATCCTCAAAGCATAGCCGGGACGGATCATATGATGCAAGTATTTTTTTTAGTCCTTAACATGACGAGCATATATTTACACGGCCATAATTATGAATCCTTTAATAGGGGTAATTTTTTTTGTTTTTTTTTTGGCAAAAATGGTTATAGATTTGTATTATAAAAGTGTTGCAGCCTCACTGGTCAGCGTAATATTACAGACAAAAGAAGGGAAAAATTCCATTCTTATCCTAAAAAATTGTCCAAATTTTTTTTCTGTAAAACTACTCAAAAACCTTTTCTGTCCTTCACAAAGGATTAACTATATTTTGTTTGTTTAAAGCCTATAAAAAACTCCCAATACTGTGATGAATTAAGTCGGATTCCATTTATTGTTCAGGAGCTTGAGCGTACTATGCCTTCAATTTTATAGTTTCTTTTGTTGAACTAAATAAGTCTATATATAATCTAACAATGTTATATTCTTGTATGATATTCTAGCAAATGTATCCTCATCTTAACGAGTGTGCTGTTTTACAGGAGGCTGGGAATTACACAGCTAAGAAATTGGATATCATATGCCATTTTTTGGGTCATCAATCCCGTGGCTCTTTACCATCTAATTTCGATTGCAACTAAACATTTGTAAGTGCAGTCTACCATTGTAGTTACACATGCCATTCAAATGTGTTTTTAATATAGTGACCTAATAAACTTAGAAGCTAATCAGAAGCTTCAGAGTGATGTGTACCTTGAACAAATCGGTGTTGTTTTCTTGGCAGACTCTCGATCAATTAACATTCTTTCTTGTAATGCATGAGCTGAATGGTTACATGGCCACTGTCACAAACCAAATTTAGCCAGTTTCCTGGTGGAGGTGTGGGACAATTCCATTCACTGTATGGTATGTTACACTATCTTTCAAATTAGACACAATAATCTTTCCTTATATATAGACTGGTATTTGTTAGCATAGTCCTGAAATAGACTTGCCTCCTTCAAAAATTTCTTTCAATAACTAATATCTTTTTGCTATGTTTGTTCAATTGCCTTAGTCTATGCTTCTTTTGGTGCATATAGGCCATGATGACTCTTGGAAAGCGATCTAAAGACTGCAATGTTGTTATAAATGGAGAGCTTGCTATCCATTCAGAAAAAGGTGAATATTAAGGGGAATCCAATTAGGTAATTGTCCCACTCACAAGACTTCTATCCTTTGTTTTGGAAAATTACATTTGAAATTTCACTGCAAATGTATCCTACTCAGAATTGATGGTTATTTGGTGTCTCATCCATCCCAATGGGTAAATTGAGGGATAAATTATGGCCATCATCAAACCCTCCCATTTGTCTAAAACTGATGAGGTTTTTGTATTCAAGGTTTTGTTGTTCTGCACAAACTCAACCTAGGAATCTATCTTGAACTATTTGTAACTGTGTTTATCTCAATGGGTTACATGGTCTTTGTTCTGCAATGCCCACACAAGAATCAGTGCATTCTCAAATGATGTCCATGCATCTTTCACACAGGTGATCTTCATGTATCCGCTCTCTGTTCATTTTCTTATGCTGCCATTTGACCCTTGCAGTGATGTCTAGATAAATGAAGATTGGTCCTGATCAATGCGGCCTTTCTTAACTTCAGTTTTGAGGTCAAAAAATTCAATACTAACTGGCTGTTTCACTTTTAAACTTTTTAAATTATTAATGCCATTTTGACTTTTCTAAAATCTTAGATATATTTGTACTTGCCTTGTTATACTTGGTGTCCAGACTTCTTATGGTGCAGCATTGTTCACCAATGATTGGAAGACTCTCAGAAACTTGATTCCAGGTTTGAGGTATATGTCATATTTGTTTATAGGTTGCACACATGTACAAATGAATGCCAAAGAGAAGAAAAAATGAGAAGATACACTTTTATTATTGAATACTTTTCTCTTACAAATATAACATCTTGATTCACACATTTATAGCATGGTGGTTTAGCCACCTAGCCTTTAAATTTTCATTTGGTCACATGTCATAACATTAACGTTAAACACATTTGTGTGTTGTTAATATTGCAATATGCCATTTTTTCAAAGAAAAAAATATCCATTTCTATTCCCCATGAAAATTGAAATCACATTTATGAGGTGTTTTCTGCACTTTTCTGAAAGTCGTCAAAAAAAGACTCCAGAGTTCAGTCTATCAGTCTATATAGTGTCCAGAGTATGCCCTTGGGCCTTATTGATTCTTGTTATATAATAGCTTTGTACTTTGTTCCAGACCTGTTCCCTAAGAGCCTCTTTGCATCTAAGCATATCTTCCCTATTCTTCAAAAGAGGAATTAGATTCTATGAGTACTCCCAAAATTTTCTAATTATGTACTTCAAATTTTGAAGGCATGTTGTTAATTTAGATATTTCCCCTTGACAATAATATTACAGATAGTCAGAGATACATTTTGATTTCATCATTTTTATGTGAGTTTTGAATTTTCCTATCAGCTTTTACATTTTAATGGCCATGCATGAATTGATCTTGTGCTGCAGACAGGTTTAAGTTTAACTGTCTAAATCTTAAAAAATTTCAAGCATGTTTACATAATTTTCTTCATATTTCATTACAGTACAAGAAGAGTTTGCTTTGACAGTGCCCTAGTTTTACTCAAATGGCCTAGTTTTACTCAGATGATTGAAATTTTATGCTTATCTGATAATGTCTATAAAATCGCTGACCCCCCAGGCACAAGAGAATGCAAACATGCACTATGCAAATGCCTAAAGTCAATGATGCTAATGATGTGTCTAGAGGGATTTTGGAGAAGTTCCCAAAGCGCCTGAATGTTGTTCCTCCTAGAGTTCTCAGTGGTTCATTATCAGGTGTTACTGCTGAGACATATAATGCTAATACACAGTTGTGGAGAAAGAACATGAAAGGCTACAAAAGAATGAAAAAATATATTAGGGAGAGTATATATCGCAATGTTATGGACATGAATGCAAGTCTTGGTGGCTTTGCAGTAGCACTTACATCCGACAAAGTTTGGGTTATGAATGTTGTCCCAACCATTGCAAAAAAGAATACACTTGGTGTGGTATATGAAAGAGTCCTTATTGGAATTTATCATGAATGGTATGGTTACCCTTCATTTCTCTTTTAATTTTTGCAAGGCTTTAATGTTTGTTATATAAATATAACCTATAGTTGGAGGACAACAATTCACAACAATGTACATGCATAGGTAGAAGACTAGGTTTTCACTCTCATCCCATTTTGGGAAAAGGATTATAGGAACAAACTACATCTAATATGTAATATAACATGTAAAAAATCTGTTTTTTGTATCCTTATACCTTTTTAATGGCCCTAGTGAAGCACAGTATATTTACAGACAAGATGCTCACCCAATTGAAATCATGCCATGTGTCTACTACACAATGCGCTAATAGATTCCATTCTATTTTAAAATGAGAGGATCCCTCCTCGCCATATAACATAAAAATCATGGTTTTCATAAACCGATATGGGTATCTCAAGTATTGTGTAGAATACATCCAATTATTCTTTTCTAAGAAGGCCTTATATTCAGTCCACCAATCTTTCAATTTTTTTACTAGATTGAATTTCTTGGCTCTGTACTCATCCAGAAATGTTTTGTTCAATAGCACTTGAATTTTCTTTAGCTTGAACATTATTTTGAAAGAATAGGGTTGTAAATAAGCTATGGAAACCCTACCTTCACTTATGACTGATCTCATTCCAAGATTAATGTGTCTGAATATCGATTTGACAACATCGTTATATGGTAATATTATTGGTTTGGCGGCAATCGAGTAAAGGATGTGCTTTCTGATATTTCAAAAAACCTCTAAGTCATCATGGCCCTTATGGAAGTCTTCATTGATGAACATTCTATACATGTATTTGGGCACTCAAGGTCATCTTGGAATCCAATTAAATGATTTGTATCTGTGAGCAACATTGGATCTGCATCTTTCCAAGGGTTGGGACTTTCTTCGATTTCCCATTTTAAGGTAGCTTCCCTATTCCTTGTGCTTTTGACATTTTAAATAATAAATATCCTACAATAAAAAATGAAAATACAAATATTAAATCTTGTAGACATAATTATGTCAATAGATGAGTTATGAACACAAATCAAGTCTACCTCAAGTTTCGAGCTAAAACAAATGGACTTTGAGAAACAAGATAGCAGGTGAACAAACTTGGCTTCTCTAGCAAGTTTACAAAGGATAATGGTGAATATTAATTGTGAAATACCTCCTTGAGCTGGTTAAGATTATTAATGACAACTATATATATGCACGGGTGGCAAAGTTTGGTGATAAGTCTTGTATTTTGTTTTTGCAATGATTTATGGAGTTTGAGGATATGCCCTTATCTGAAATCCTTATGGCATGCTTAGGTGGCAAGCTGGGGTGCATAACTTTTGAAGAGAAATGTTTTGACCATGTCATTTGCACCAAGGGATTCACATGAAGCCAAAGTGCAGTTTTCTTTGGAGCGAGGCGTGCCTGCTGTGATTGGTGTAATGGAGACACAGTAGCTTCCTTACCCTTCCCATAGTATGGATCGAAACTTCAAGATTTTAGAAATCATCCAACACAGCTCCTTCCTATTTACAATTCTTCACTGCGTAAATGACTACTTTCATAAATACTAGTTACTGGTAAGTTGTAATAGTAATAATTATTTAGTTTGTAGATTGATATCTATCATAAATTTGTTTGAATATCATCATTGTCAAGAAATAACAACTTATTAAAGGGTGCTAGCTCAATGGTAGAGCGCCTACCTAATTATAAGCAAGAGTTTGGTGGTTCGATTTCTCTGTGCCCTATCATAAATTTGTGACTACAAAAATGACTAAATTCACATATATACGACTATTAGTAGCTAATTTATTGTATCTTAGTCGTATTTAGCTTAGTCATTAATATGTTAACATCTAGTAGTTTATTTAGTCATATATTTCGTCATTAATGGTTGCAATCAGTGACTAAATCAGCGACTAAATCAATGATTAACTCAGTGACTAAATCAATGACTAAATCTGTGACTAAATCTGTGACTAAATCAATGACTAAATCATTAACTATCAATGACTAAAACAATGACTAAATCATTGACTATCAATGATTAAAGCATTGTCTATCAATGACTAAATCATTGTCTATCAATGACCAAATCAATGACTAAATCAGTGACTACTAAGTCAAGTTATTAATGACTAGTGAAATACGACTAGCTATAAGATAGCGGTAATTTGCTACTATTAGTCACCGACTCAAAAATAGTCATTTATAGCCTGATTTTAGTCATTTTTTTAGTCATTAATTTCTCATTTTCTACTAGTGTTCCCTTGGTTCAACATAAATATTCTGGATATTATGATTGGAATTCTACAGTGAATTTGGATTTCCCACATTCCTAGCCTGCCACATCACAATCAACTCCAAACATTTCTTGATATTATGGTCAAAATATTTTCAATACGAGCATGTCATAGTAGGAATCATGTAGTCCCTAGAAAAGTGCCTAGGATTCCCACAATTATAACATATAATTTGGCCTCTCCCACGACCTCTAAAATTTCCACCTCCCTTGGGTTGAGGGTATTGTTTTTGTGAATATTTGTTCTGAGGGTATTGAACCTGCATATATTGAACTCAATTCCACTCATCTTGAAATGGTTCACCATTCTTCATTAAATAGGTATCAATTGTTTTCTCATGCAACAAATGATATGCTCTGCAGTATTTCTCATCATAGCCTATCGATTGACAAAACTTGTAGTATAAACTAGCTGACACAATTACAATATTCTGTAAGTACAAACACTCTTTTGACTGATGGTCTTTAGTCTAGAATATTCTACACCAAGGCATCTCTTGTGTATTTATCAAGATCAGTGCTCCCGATGTGACATAATTCATATATGTTGGGCAATTGTATTTGTGGTGTCTCTATGTTCTACATATGGTACACTGAATATCTTCTTATACTTCCTTCCCTTTCTTAATATCTTGAAGTTTCAATGTAAGGTTGGCTAGTTGAGACTAAATTTGAATCATTTTGGCACCAATTTCTCCAACATGTGAGAATTCCAATTTCATATCCAGTTTGAGAGCCTTGGTCTATGACACAATATTTTGTTGCATCAAGGGGATTCAGATGTGTGGTAAGAATTCTAAAATAAAACATTATTTTTGTTGAACATATGACATCTGTAAAATGACTTTGGCCATCGACATCTTAAATCTCTAGTAGAAATCCCAAACAGATTCTGTAGGCAATTGTTTAATTTATTTAATATTTGTAATGCACTGCAACTCATATTTGGGATTTTTGAATTCATCTATTAGTCCTGCTCAAATTTGGTCTAATGTTTTATGTGGTACTTTTGTCGAAAGCAGAGATAATTTCATTTACCAATCCAACGCTCGACCCCTAAGGGTTGTAATCATTTGATCCTTCTTGATGGCTTCATATTGGACTTGTCGCACAGGTCCACATGGATTCACATTTAAAATAATTATTCTCTCGGTATTCTAACCCATTACATTAAATATTGGTAACTTAATATCATTCCCAGCCATTATATTCATTCTAGGCATCACTTGTCTAGTGGGAATCTCTTGTCTTCTATTCCCATGACTACTGTTCTTTTTATTAACAAACCCACTAGAATAAGATTTTTTATATCTTACCTCTATAGATCTATGCGAGGTAGTGGGTATGGTGTTCTCTCACTTCGTATCTAGAGCTTCTTCTTCTTCCTCTTTTTCTGGTATAGGTTGGTATTTCTCTTCCTCGTCTCCAGAACCTTCATCAAAGTGTGAAGCCAAATTGTATTCCTCTGTTACGATCATGCTGCAAATTCCTCTCCTGGTCACAGTCCTTCTCCTCTTTGTCGACTGAAATATTCTTCCACTTCTTAGACGTCCACCTTCTAGTTCAGTCTCACTATCCCTAGGAAACATCTCATCTTACTCTACTCCATTTTTGTTGAACTTCTCTTATGGCATATACTCGGTATCTATGAACAAATCCTTATTCATCATAATTCATTCTTAATATCATTTTCTCATATACAAGCATATTGATCCAAAACTTTAAAGACTTCAAATAACGACCTATAGGTCCTTGGACAAATTTTCTTTCCAACTCATTGTACGATTCTATCGTGTCGACAATCATTTCAGCGGTGTATCATTCCAAAATACTATCAACCTAGAACTCAACCTCACTAGATATGGGGTTACTAACCCTTTTCAGCCATTGAATCAGCTGAGGGATCCAATCTATCGGTTCCTCCCCTTGAATATTTCTCCATTGGGATGCTAGCCTCAACAACCACTCATACAACAAAATAGGAAATTCACAAAATAAAAACTCATAAATATCTGTATAGCGGCATCATTCCAACCACTTAGTTGGATTCAACCGACATCCTTTAGTTTCTTTCCGTGCAAATTCTAATGCCTTAGAATCCACCCAATATTGAATTTATGGCTTCATTGGGGTTCCAAAGCATATCCCCACTAAAGTGATTTATGCTCCCAACAACAGAACCATTTGTTGGCTTTCTCATTCGATGACCCAATTTCACATGCTCAATCCTCAACAAAGACCTAGATATCGACCTGACATAGTGGATATCAAATGACATAAGCTGCAATGCATATGTAGTCTCACCTGAGATATCTTATGGGGAACTTCAAGAACCATATTTCTACAGTTTTGTGGGGTTTACTACTCTCATGGAAATTTATCACAACCCTTGACTAAATATGGGTTTATACTTCTTATCCCTTGTCTATTCATTCAAGTTACGTTTCTAATTACCAATCAACACATTTCATAATAATCAACATAACAACCTTATTACAAATTCAATCAGTACGAAGTGCAACATACACATATAAGGGATTTTTCATAAACAAATGCAGAGTGACAAATTGAGATTTACTTATTTACAATATCCATGCAACATACATAAGCACATTAATCAATAACACACAGAGACAACAGTTAATGTGGAAACCCATATAGGAAAAACCACAAAGGTGCTCTTCATCTAGAATGAGAAATATGTTATCACCTTTTGTCTATGCACTCAACTTGCAGACTCTTCTCTAGGTAATCTTTACAACTCAAATATACTTGTCTCCCCTCATGCTCTCAGGTTTTAGGTCTAGTTAGTTCCTCTCTTCTTCACTCCTCTGTCGATCCTCACATAGCCTAGATCATTCCTCTAGCTAATCAACTCTACTCTTCTCTTATATAACAAAAAAAAACAATAACCAACGTGAGTCTCACACACATCTTGGGCTCGCCCTTTTATAAGATTCTACATGTCCTAATCAACTGATTATTTTCTGTTAGCCAACAATATGTCATTTTTATTCACGCAAATTCAGTTATAACTGAAAATGGGAATTATCAGCACAAAATACAATGATGCTTAATTAACAAAAGTGTGCTTTATTCTAAATAAATCCTTAGCCATGATCAATCAAGCTATTCTTTTCACTTCTCTACTCTTCTTCTATCGTTGTTTCTTCCATTGCAAATTATCTTGGTGCTAATATTTCCATCGTGGCTTCTCTTCTATCACAAATCTTCTTCTGTCACAACTTCTCTTTCATCACAACTTCTCTTTCATCACAACTTCTCTTTTCTTTATTGCGACTAGATTCTTGATCTTCCTAAGTAGAATTCTGGTTGAATTCTGCCTAACTTTTCCTAGGGCCAAAAATGTTTTCATCTACTTGTATGCCCATCTTTTATGTGGGTATATATTTTATGAGGTGTGAACTAACGCATTAGGACACATAGCCATAAGAATATCAAGACACAGGATGCCATTTATATCCAAACAAATTATATCCCATGGTTTTCCCCTACAACCATCATTCACTAGTAGAATCATATTACATGGATTCTCAACCTCCAACCATCAATCATTATTATATTCAATTTTTCATGGTTTCCATTTGCAACCATCTAAAATTAACACAATCATATTTTTATGGATGTCATTTATTGCCATTCAGGCTCTTATTACATTATATTTCATTATGTTTATGTATATCCATTATAACCATAAATAAACATAATACAAGGCTTCCATCTACATCCATAGTGACTATGAGGAAGAATAGAAGAGAGGGCTCCCATCTATAGCCATATAAATCCACGAGATAATAGAAGAAATGGCTACCACCTATAACGATAGAACCATGAGAGAGAGATAGAGAGAGATAGAGATAAGAATAAGGCCTCCATAGAGATTATGCCAAATTTTAATTCCAATAAGACCATCCATTTTTCACTCAAATATTATTAACATCAGAATCCATATCACTTATGTTAGCGTGAGAACTATTCATCCTGCATTCAACTGTCAACATAACATTCATAAAAATAAACATAAAACATGTTATCCTCCATGACACATGTGCATAGTAAAATAAATCAAATTAAGAATATAATCAATTACTTATCTTAAGTAGTGCAACTGGGTCTAACATTAAAAATCTCCTTCCAACCATAGGAATAGTCAAGTTGAATCTCACTTGAATAGGTCACCCTCGATCTAAGGAAAAATATCCACTAGAATAGGCACAATCAATATAACAAATCTCAGAACTCATCTTCCAAGAAACCAATATACTTCCCACTACTAATTTCATGTCCATCTCCACTTCATATGGGATTTGACTCCCTTCACCTAACTCGTCCCTTAGGATATCACCATCCCATTTCCTGGAATCAGGTATGATAACTTGGACTAGTAGAGCACACTCAATGACAAAAGGGTACCATGCAACTATACTAAGTCTTTGATAGGATTCCACAACATGTACAAATAGTAAGTCTTTGATAGGATTCCACAACATGTACAAATACTAAGTCTCAACATAGTCTCAATATTGTCAACACTCACAACATAGTGAGATAGCACAAGTCAAGCGATCCAAAGCTAAGGATTAAATTCAATAAAGAGAGAACATATGAATTTATAGTGCAAGGAATCCAATACTAACCCAAGGGAATCAACTCGAATTAGGGAGAGGTAAGGTTAGGTTTCATCATGGATGCTTAACTCAAATTAGTGGAGTGGTGTCTTAGTGAGGAGATTTTCTTTTCCAAATTAGCACCATGAGGAGGATTTACCAAAACCAAAGGAGTGGAGGCCAATAATATCTCAAGGATGGTTCACTAGTCATGGAGGTGAGAGAGTGGGTCGAATAGGATTATAAATAACCTATAAGAACAAAAATAGGGACCAAATCCATGAATGGAGAACTAGGGCTCACTTATCGAGGTGGAGGATAAATATAGGTTATTGAAGCTAAAATATAGATTGTAGCTCCTATAATCTAGGGATAAAACACCTTAGTTCAAGTGGGACTCACAAAATAGTATCTTTCATCCAAGGAAGGCGCATTAGGAAAGGGGGCCCGCTAAGGCATGAATAAGGTTCCTTAGTAGCTCCATAGGTGAAAATAATAAAAAATATGGTAAGTTGTATAATGTTTGGATGATCAAAACTCTAAAAGTCACAAAGGTGAAAATATAAACTATGATTAATAAAAATTTCTAAATTTCTATGAATTTCCCCATTATCCCTCACACTATCGATTCCATGGCCTCCCATACTCTTTTATTTGTCTCTATTGAGCCAATATTTTATTTAATCTAATAACCAAAACAACAACAATGACAATAATAATAACAATAATGCCAAAGTACATAGTCATATTAACTAATAGATACTCATAAGTCTCAGGATTAACAACTGGGGTATTACATCCCCTCCCCATTAAAACAATGCATTGTCCTCGATGCATATTTATTACATACATGTCGCAACATTTTTTTTCAAAATAGATCAGGGTATGCTTCCATCCTAGAATATTCTAGTTCCCAAGTCGCATCCTTATGATTGTAATGGGTCCATTGGAACTTTACCTACTTTATTTATTAATTCCATAGGAGCTTGACCTTGCTACCCAAAATTGTAACATGTTGTACCACAAAATACCCTTCCGGTTCAACTTGGTTCATAGTCCATTTCAATCACATGTTAGTACCATATATATA
>LPNX010762061.1:32381-64026 GCA_001517045.1 Pseudotsuga menziesii
TCCCCTTCTCCCTCTCTCTCTACTCCTCCCCCAAATCCCCGATCTCTCTCACTCTCTCTCCTCCCACCTCTCTTTCCTCCCCGCCCTCCACCCCCTCTCTTTCTCTCTCCTCTCCCCTCTCTCTCCCTACCACTCACTCTTTCACTTCTCCTCCTCTCTCCTACCCCTCCCCTTTCTCATGAGTCTCTCTCCTCTTTCACTCCCTCCCTCCTCTCTCTCCATATCCCTCTTTCTCTCTCCCTCTCTTCCATCCCGCTCTCTCCTTCCTCTCACGCTCTTTATCTTTTAATCTTTAGCACTAGGAATGGAGAAGTGAAAATAACTATTTTCTTTCGTTTTTATTTTAACCTGTTATTTCAAAAAGATGCCAATGAGAGCCGTGAGATAATTTAAAAAAAAAGAAAGGATAGGGATTTCTAGACGAAATAATAAAGAAATACCTGCCTGGAATTAGAAGTCGAGATTATGTTGCTCCACTAGATCATCCAGTTCCTCCTCTAGCAGACACGCCCATACAAATTTTATATATAACAGAGACATGCCACACAAACATTATGTATAACACACAGTATATATCCATGCTCACATGCAACACAAAATACACGGAGATACGAAGAAGAAACAGAAACATGCAACACAAAATACACGGAGATACGAAGAAGAAACATAAACATACACAGCGGGCATGGGAGGAAGATTTGACCTGCATAACACATAATACAAAGAAAGAGAAGAATGGGTTGAATTTCAGTAAAATGCACAGATAGTTAAAGAAATTTATGTATTACTATCTTCTTATGAAAAGTTAATACAAAAGAAAGTGTAGGATCTTAAGCTAACAGAGAAAATAGAAAAGAAAAGCATGAGATCAGAGATAACATAACACCTTAAAGTTGATGACAAAGCAAATGGAACCCTACACCTCCAAATCCAGAAACAAAAATCATGAGCATATCTATATCATGTCAATAAGGATGGAAAAGAGATATACATATCTTGGAATTCACTTCTTCGAGATGGGATTCTCTTCATCTATTGGAGTCCCTGGTCTCGGTCCAGTCATTGCTTCAGGGTCTTCTGTCAATTTCTAGAATATTATGAGAGAAGTTGATTAATCTGAAATGGGCACTCATGCGATTAGTAACACCATTAATCTGAATCTCAATATTATGTTCCAGCTAAGATGGGGGATTGGTCTTGTTGAACAATGCTCGAATAAATAGCCAAATTTGTACATCTCAAAGGCTATGGCTCAACCTCTTTATTCCTATTACCATCAATGCAATGGAGGAGGATGGATCAACCTTCTTACTCAGATTACAACAATTGTGCTCTCTATAAGCTGTTATTTACCTGCATAACGGAGGAAGATTTGACCTGCATAACACATAATATGCACATAATACAGAGAAAGAGGAGAATGGGTTGAAAAGCATGAGATTAGAGATAACATAAAAACTTAAAGTTGATGACAAAGCAAATGGAACCCTACACCTCCAAATCCAGAGAAAAAAATCTTGAGCATATCTATATCATGTCGATAAGGTTGGAAAAGAGATATACATATGCTGGAAGTCACTTCTTCGAGATGGGTTTCTCTTCATCTATTGGAGTCCCTGATCCCGGTCCAGTAATTGCTTCTTCAAGATCTTCTGTCAATTTCTCGAATCCTGTGAGAGAAGTTGATTAATCTGAAATGGGCACTCATCCGATCAGTATTATCAATCTGAATCTCAATATTATGTTCCAGCTGAGATGGGGCATTGGTCTTGTTGAAGAAAATAGAGAAAATAGAACTAACAGAGAAAATAGAACTAAAAATCATGAGATCAGAATAACATAAAACCTTAAAGTTGATGACAAAGCAAATGGAACCCTACACCTCCAAATCCAGAGAAAAAAATCATGAGCACATCTATATCATGTCGATAAGGTTGGAAAAGAGATATACATATGCTGGAAGTCACTTCCTCGAGATGGGTTTCTCTTCATCTATTGGAGTCCCCGGTCCCGTTGCAGTTATTGCTTCATGATATTCTGTCAATTTCTTGAATCTTGTTGGAGAAGTTGATTAATCTGAAATGGGCACTCATACGATTAGTAATATCATCAATCTGAATCTCAATATTACGTTCCAGCTAAGATGGGGCATTGGTCTTGTTGAAGAAAGATCGAATCAATAGCCAAATTTGTACATCAATGTAATGGAGGAGGAGGGATAAACCTTTTACACAGAGGTTACGACAATTGTGCTCGCCATAAGCCGTTAATTACTCTCGGATCAATGATGTCCTGTGTTCAATAAGGTTCTTCGCTCTTCTCTCGTAATGGATGAGAAAGAGGTGAACGAAAACCATATGTGTTCTCACGGTATGCTTTTGTAACGGACAAATCTCAAGAGGTTATATGTGTTCTTACGGGTATGCTTTTCTAACTGATACTTGCTTTTGTAACCGACAAATCTCAAGAAACCTCGGGGCAATATTTTCCAAAATCGAGTGGTGTTGCTTTTGCAACGGATAGATATTTATGTTTGTGCCAGACAAAGTGTGGAGACAACTTAACGGTATAAGGCCATGTAGATCCAAATCATTTTACTTGCTTGCCGTGGAGAGCTTTATAATGTTGCTTGTAAACTTTTGGATAGAATAATAATTTCAATTGATTGTAAAATGAATTTACTTGTAATATAAATCAACGACTTTATTGGTTAGAACAATTTTAATTTATAATAATTGTTTATAATAATTCATTTATTTGTCTTGTAAAATGTAATACGGTGAAGATAATTTATTTATAATATAGGTTAATAAAATATGTCATAATTTTAAGTGTTGGTAGAAAATAATTTTAGTTACAATAAAATAACTAGGTTTATTAATTATGTAATAATTTTAATGGATTACATTATATATGTAATTTTAATTATGTATAGAAATAATTTTATTTGTAAAGTAAAGTGTAGTTACCTATTAACAATATGGATAATAATTTTATGTAGTAAACTTGATTATAATATGGTAGGTAATTTATTATTTTGTTTATAGTGTAGTATAATTTTAAACTATGTAGTAGAAGTTATAGTTTTGTTTTGTATGGTAAATGTAAATTATATATATAATAAGTAATTTATTCTTTTGTTTATAGTGTAGTATAATTTGAGACTATGTAGTGAAAGCTCTAGTTTAGTTTTTAACTATATATATGTGGGGGGGTCACCATATATATGTGGGGGGGTCACCATTTGTTAGAGGGGGACTCCACTTAAATGTCAACATTTTCTATTTTAACAAGAGAATACAAGTATGTTAGGATTACACAATCCATACATTTATTACAAAGGGCTTATCAAAAGCAACATGGCATTTACAAAGTGGGAGGGAACAATCATTCCTTCCAACCACCCAAACTAGTTTTTTCATAATTTTGAAGATAACTTAAATGATTATAGTTAATTGTTATATTTTTTTATCATGCTTAAATACATTGAAAAGTTTATTTTTAATATAAAAATATTATGAATTATTTTTTCATGGAAAAAAAGAAGAAAGTATAATAAAGTACAATACACAATATTAAAATAAGCATTAATTTTACTTGCTTCCAAAGTGTATTATAAGTAGTACACAAGTTTTAATTATATAATTGAATAATAAATTAAATAATGAATATTTAAAAATTTGTCTTACTAAAGGTATATATTATTATATAATATAAATAAAGGATAATATAGAGTAATAAATTTGTTATAAAGTATATTATAAATTTATTGTAGAATATAGTATAAGTTAATGATAATATTAAGTAATAAATTTATTATCGTGTACATAACAAAATATTATAAATTGTAGCATAAAATTTAATTTTGATTGTAAATTATTATATTATTAAATATGGTGTAATATATTTAAAGCAAAGTTTAATATAAGTTGGCATTCTAAATTATAGTATAAAATATGTTTAATGGTAAAGTATTAAATATTATTATATATGGTGTAATAATTTTAAAATAAAGTTTAATATAAGTTACATTGGTATAGGGTAAAGTGTTGTATATATGTCAATTTAATAAAAAAATTGAAAAAATTGGGTGAGTGTAAATTTAAGTTTAAATGAGAATAAGGTTAAATTTAATAATTAATAGTGTAGGTGAATGATAAGAAAATTTAACTATTATAGATATAAATTTAGAGGTAATAAATTTAATAATTTTTAGTTGCTTTATGTATAGGTATAAATCCAAGATTTAGATATAGTGTTTATATATTAGTTGTAAATTTAATGAAGAATTAGTTAATGATTTTATTTTAACTAATCAGGTTTTTTAAATTTTACATGTGAATTTTAGTTTATAAATTAACAATGTTATTTTTTGTGTGTAAATGTTAATGTATAAATTAACTTTGCTAATATAAATATAGTATATTTGGTTTTAAATTTTAGGAAACAAATTAATGAGGTATGTTTAAAAAGATAGATCTTGTGTTGACATTGTAGAAGAAGAAATGAGGTGCTCCACAATATTTTATGTTAAGGTAAGGATGGAGGAAGAATATGAAAGACCCACAAATCTATGGTTATGCAAAATTTGGAGGTGGAGCACTTGGTTGACTACTCTTAAGATCCTTTAAAAGGAAAACCAATATTCATGAAAGGATATTTGTGTAACATCTCCAAATTTTATAAATAAATAAAAATTTGATTAAAGGTCTAAGTGCAATGAATAATGTAATAAAAACATACAAAACTCAATATTATATCATTTAAACTGAGATAGTGTTTTATTTATTGATCAAAACTACTTAGTTGCAACAAACTTTATAGTGCGACTTATTTTACTTGTCGTCAAGTTACGAAAAGAAGCGTCAATCAAAAGTTGGTGTAATTTCTGCTCATATTCTAGAGTACTTGTCAACCCTACTATGAAGCTAGAAGGATGGGTTTCCATGGTCTTACTTAGCTCTATGGCTAACCAAAAACCACTATGTAATATTTTTGCACGTGATAATAGTTTAGAGCTTTCCTCATGGTAATAACACCCAAAATCCTAGCTAAAGGTAAAGAAAGGACTAACTAAGCTTAGGGGAAGACAAAATATCCTAAGTCAAAGCACCAAAGTGTTTGACTATATAAATAACAAGCATAAAGAATTATATATTATGGAATCCATGGTGCAAGTTCGACGTGTTTGAACTATAAGGTTTGGGTTTGATTTAATAAAAACTAGGTGGCATTTAAGACGGCCACGTGATGGCACGGTCTCTAGCTCATAAACACTTGGTTTTTCATTTCATAAACCCTAAGGGTTTAACACAGATTTTCCATGCATTCATTGTTCTTGCGCTGAGTTACTTGGTCTCTGCACTGAGGTATTTTGTCCCTTGGGTGTGCATTCAATGGTGGAGGAGCCAAGGATCTCGAATCTCAACACCATTCAACCTTGTGTCTGCACTTGTAACGCTTGTCAGGTGGCTCTAGTTTAACAATGTCGTGATGTTGGTGGCGACGTTCTTGTCATGCTCTTTTCTGCCATTGCTTCCTCTGTGCAAAATTCAAAGGGTAAGTTCCTGAACTAGTTTTATTAAATTTCTTCAATGTTTTTGTATACCCTACCATCATTTGACCTCTACGTTATTTGTAGTTCTTGGTTGTGGATGTTGCATTTGGAAAAGGGCCTATTCCATGGAGGTGGTATCTGGTCCCGGTAAGACCTGATACCCTACATTCCTTTCTCTTTGTGGCTATGTGACCTGCGGCTCTAAGTCTAGGCCACTCTCTTAAGGATTGGAGTAGTTCATGTGTTTTATTTCATGGAAAAATATGGTAAACCCTTTGTGGTTCTTCCTATGGAATTTTCAGTTGGTTATTTCTATAAGAAAAACTCCCTCTGTGGTGTCCAAGGAGAGCTTGTAATGTGATACAATGTTTATTTTTTAGATTGTTATAGGATCGAGCTCTTACAGAGTTGTGTAAAACACAATATTTAAGGTTTTATGGAACCCTTTTGCTAGGGATATGATCGTGCAACTTTAATATATTTTACTTCTGATTATATCGATTCATTGTTATATGTTCCTAGCATTGTGGTTTTTGTTTCTATAAGCTCATTTTGTTTTAAATAGTTTAAGGCTATGAGGCCATTACACATCCAGTTTCATTTTTCTGTCGTGTTCACTCTCTAAAACATGATAGTTTGGTATTTGGCATATGTAGGTTATGGGGGGTACTTCTCGTATTTTGTTTTCATCTTCCTAAATTTATGTATTATTATTTATGGATTTGTTGAGTTGGTTCAAAAGAGAAATTTTGACTCGTAATTAAGGTACAATTTACTTGATAATTGGTTGATTAGCTTGCACACACTCTTTCCCTTATGGGATTCTATCTCTCGATTTAATAGGTTAATGTTTTGGAAATTTTAACAAGCACTTCTACTACTGCGTAAGGAAAACTATGGATAGTTAATTTATTTGGCTACGACCTTCATCTATTTGTATTTTGATAATGTTAAGTAGATTTAAACTTTTGTTTTGACTAAATGTCCTTGACAGTATTTGATCTAGCGACTTGTGTAAAGTATATGATAATAAACTGGTTATATAAATATATGTTGTGAACTCTAGCAAGGGTTTAGTTTTACTATGGTTTTAAAATCATTTTAAAACCCCTAAATCATTTCTTGGAAAAAGGTTTGTAGTTTATCGACTACAACTATTTTTTTTATTTAAATAAAAAGGCCTTTAAGGTGCAATAGTGAATACTAGTATGATTTACCTATCATTCTTATCAATTGTATGTTTCTAGATTATAAATATTTGTTTCTTTTTATAGTATCATTCTTATCAATTGTATGTTTCTAGATTATAAATATTTGTTTCTTTTTCTAGTACTAAAAGAATCTATGAATTCTTTTACTACATAAATATCTACAATATTTAATAATATCTTGTAGAGCTTTTTATTTATTTCTATGTAGGTTATGTGAGACCGTAGTTTGACTTTTAATAAGATTTCATCCTTCCGGTTGAGAACAATGATGTTCCTTCGAGTATAGAAGAGTTTTAATATAAGATTATAATTATAGGATCTTATGGTTATAAATCTACCCTCAAATATCATTGTTTGTCACATCACCTTATAATTCATGAAATGAGATATTATGATATCTCAATAAGCCTATCGGTTATAATATAAGAGATTTTATTTGTTGGAGGTTTCGAACCTTCGAAACTTGGAAATATTAACTTGTTAGAGAACTAATGTAAAGTAAAATCTATATGCGTCGATTTCAAGGTTTACATAAAAATGATTACAGTAATCTATGAGTATAAAATGAGATGAATATTCACAAAAGACGATAAAATAAATGATGATATTATATGTAAATATGAAAAAAACATTGAGATAATTTTACATCATTCCATTTAACATTATGAAAGGAAAACATGTAGCATTCCTTATACAATATTACACAAAAAATAAGATCTTCCTATCCTATTCTAATTAAGGATTACTTAGTTTAATGAATTCCTTAACAATCATAAACCTGCAAATATAGATATGAAATAATTACTAGAGACAATAAACAGAACATCTCATAGAACTTGGAAAATTGCAAAAGGGGTACAAACAGTCAAAGGAGACCGTTCCTCCCAACCGTCTCCTGAAAGAAGCCAAGATCACTTGCTTTAGGACCCCCTAGCTTGTTCACTGAACCATTGGGATGAAGATGTTCTGAAACAACCCACACAGAAAAATTTGCAACTTACCAAATCACTAGGAGTCTTAACTCTTATCAATTTCACTTTATCTATCCCCTCATCAAATTCCTCTTGTGTGCCCAACTTTTCAGTTTGCAACAATTCACAAGGATTTAATCACTTGGAATAGAATGTAATGAGCCTCCTTTTCAATTCAATGGTATTTATAATATTTTCTAGGTCTTTGGGTCAATTTTGTAATTAAATGAGCCACATTCTCAGTTCCTCTTCTTAGGGAACATGACCACAATTTTAGGGATTTTTCTTCCTACAACAGCTAGAAAGTGAAATGCTAGTCTTGCCACTTATCATTTGGCCTTCTACAACTGCTCGTTCCTCCTAGTGGGTCTGTAAACACTATTCAACAGTCTTGTTTGGATAGGTGTCTCTCATTTTTAATTATTTAAATAAATAAATATTGAATTATATTCATCCTTGACCATCCTTGGTCATAAAAAATTTACAATAAATTTTAACATAATGATTCCTCAAATAAACATGTATATTTATTTTTTAGTTGTAGGTGGGTTACAAACACCCCCTCTTAAGTTCAGCATCGTCCTCGATGTTGCTTAAGTTTCTTCCTAGTCTTCTTGAAAAAAATTTGGATATGTCTCCCACATATGACCCTCCAACTCATAGGTTGCTTCATATGGACTGAGGTGCTTCCATTGCACTTTCACCTGTCCAATGGTGCAATTCTGGAGAAAAATTTCCCTCCTGTCAAGAATACAGTCCGGTTCCACCTGAAAATCTCCTCTGGGTTCTACCTAAATAGCATTTTGATAGATCACATGACTACCATCGTGCACATAATTTTTCAGTATAGAAATATGAAATGAATTATGTATTCTAATATTAGGTGGAAGAGCTAACTCACAAGCCACTAGTTTAACGCTTGCCATATTTCAAATGGTGAACAATACGTCGATGCTAATTTGGTACAACTCCCCAACTTAAAGGAGCTCTTTCTCGGTTTTACCTTGACAAAATAATGCTCACCTACTTGGAATTATTTATGAGTTCTTTCAAGGCCTGCATGACTCTTTTTTTTGTCACATACAATTTTCGTATTGCTTTGTACTTGTTTCACTGTTAGTTCCAATTATTTTAACCATTCAGGTCCTAACATCAATCCGTCAACTCGATTACTCCATGAAATGGGAGTATTACATTTCCTAGAACATACAATATTTTAAAAGGACTAAGTTTATCTCAAGCATGATAGTGATTATTATATGCAAAGTCAACTAACTGCAAATAATCTTCCCATTTTTTTGGATGATCTCTAACATACATCCATAAAATTTATTATAGAACTTGACTTACTCTTTTTGTTTGTCCATCCATTTGCGTATGATAAGTAGTATTGAAATTTAATTTAGTACCTATTCCTTTAAACAATGATTTCCAAAAATTACCTGTAAACTTAGGATCTCTATCAGAAATTATTACCTTCGGAATTTCGTGCAATTGAAAATTTGTCTTCATAAAGATGTCAGCAATGTTATCATCCTTATACGTAGTTTTAACAAGTATAAAATGTGTTTCCTTTCTTAGTTTGTCTACCACTACCATTATAGAATCATTTTGCTTCTGATTTTTAGGTAATCGAGTTATAAAATTGAGACTGATAATTTCCCATTTCCAATCTGGAATTGGAAGTGGTTGCAAAAGACCTCCTGGGTATCGATGCTCATCTTTAACTTGTTGACATTATATACACCTAGCTATATATATTCATCAACTTGATTCTTCATATTAGTCTATAAATGATCTTTTCTTATCATTGTTATCATCTTTTGATACCCTCGATGTTCATAACAAGGACTTTTATGCACTTCATTTAAAATCAACAATTTAATTTCTGGTATGTTAGGCACATGAAGTCTATTTTTATATAGCATTAAGCCTTTTCATTTAAATTGAAATATGTTTTTACTCTTTCATATTCATTATCTGCTACTTTTTCTCTTAGATTTTGGTATTCCTTGTCCATTTTTATCCCTTTGTCCAATTTATCATCTAATTTTGTTTTGTAGCTGCTAATGGAAGCCATAAAATCCATTCTTGCATTATTTCTTAAGGCACCAACCACTTTATTTTCATTTCCTTTGATGTGTTTGATATCGAAATCGTATTCTCTAAGGAAATATAACCATCTAGATTTCCTTGAGTTTAGATTTTGTTGATCAAACAAATATTTCAAGCTTATGTTATTAGAAATTAATATAAATCTTTTACCAATTAGACAATGGTGCCACATTTTCACAACATGAATTATGGGAACGAGCTCTAAATCGTAGGTGGCATAATTATTTTCATGTGTTTTTAACTTCCTTGATTCATAAGCTATTACATGCCCTTCTTGTGTTAGTACTCCACTGTCACATACCCCAAATTGCAAAAACATTTTATATTTGAGAAGACATTATACTTTAATTTTATTGTAAAGTTTGTAATTATTAACCAAGTGGGGTCAAGGATGATTGTAATTAATTATGTTGAATATTTTATTAAGTAATAAATAAAAGATGAGACAATAGGTTAAGGAGGTTGTTAAATGAGTGTCTACTGGTCACTAGGTGGAATAGACTGGGGTGAAAGCAGATTGACACTTGGCAACATCCTCAAACCACTTCTAGCTGTTGTAGGAGGCAACTTCCCTATTTTTGTGCTCATGTTCCCCAAGAAAGTGGAACAAGATAAGGTGGCTCATTAAGTGAAAAAATGACCAAAAGACCTAGGCATGCTTATATTTACCCATCGAATTCAGCAGGTTTCTCTTCAATTTGTACTTTTGAAATCTCTGGAGTGAAATTTGTGCACAAGATATTCGATGGAGGGGAAAGGTAGAAGTGTTTGAGTGTAAAATGATGATTTACTGAACTAGTGCAGCTGATTTGCTAAGTTATTACTGTAGAAGACAGAAGTATTACTACTGAATACTTTTGTGGAGTTGCAAGGATTTTATATCCCATCATCTCATCCAGTGCTTTCAACCAAGTGGACCAGTGGATAGGCTCAGGGGTCCTAAGACTAGCAGCTAAGCTATCTTCAGGAATTGGTTGGGTGGAACGGGATCCTTAAGATGTTTTCTCCTCGACCATTTGTCAGGTTTTAAATGTTATTTTATTTTACCTTATGCAAGCAAAAGAACTTGAATGGATGGAATTATGAGTTGATTTATTTAAATGACTGGATAAATTGTTCTTAGATTTAGATTGTGTAATCTCTTCTTATTTAAAGTAAATAATTTCTCGTTAAATGTATATCTAAATGAATGATTTAGGGATTAGAATATTTTGTTTGAAGGATAAATATCCCTTGCTGTATTTTTCCACATATTCGAAGATATAGTACTCAAGTACAATAGGTAAATAAAAATATATGTCACTATTTACCTAGAATTTTTATAGTAAGAAAATTAGTAGGTTATCCTTTATTTCTTATCTAGAAACAACATCATATGTTCATATCTAATTTCGTCATATTATTATGGATGTTAATGGTTAGTATTACTCTAACTCTTCTCTTTACACCTATGGCAATAAATAATAAGTTACAGAAATATAAACATGTTACAGAAATATAAAAACGTTACAGAAATATATGCAGGTTACAAAAATATAAATATGTTACAAAAATAAATACAAGTTACAGAGGAAGGATGGATGAAATGAGCTCTGCAACTTGATGCGAGGTTGGGGGTTTGGATACCAAGGAGGAAGTTTCTACGGAGTACCAGTAGGGAAGAAGCATCTTAGCAAGGCGGTTAAGGATGGTCCTCACTCCTCCTCGTGGGGAGAGGGACCGTGGGAGGGGTGCATCCATGGAGGAGGGACCTGCAATCCTTTCTGTTTCATTTGATCTATAGACTCTACACCATGGAATGATACCAACACTTGTTTAACACATGCATCCACCTCTATGCTATAGCCAAAATATGGCATGTGTATAAGTGACAAAAACCATCTTTATCTATTCCTCTTTCCTATTCCATTGGAACTATGTGGGCAGGGTCATCCTCTGTTTTGTGAAAAAAAACATGTGTTTGTTCATGCAAAATATGTAAATTTCCTTAGGTCATGGTTGAAAAAAATTGTTAGATTTTTATCATTTAAGGAATATGATCTTAGGATCTTATCTGAGAGAATAACATGCATAGCAATAATCAAAAGAGATAAGAGACATAAATAATTTTCCTTGGGGAAACCATAAAGGAGAAAACCCCGCAACTTCCTCAGAGATAGAATGAGCACCAAAAGAAAAAGTAAAACCCAAAAAAATAAAGATGATCTCCAACAGTAGTTGTCTCTTTCTCTGATCCAAGCTTCTTCTCTCTCACTCATGCACCCTAGTTGAGTGAGTGTGTGTGTGATAAATAGAGAGGCTCACTCTCTATTTATATTCTTTCGTTCACTTAATGTCCACTCCAACATGTCATCCTCACTTAACAATTACCTACCAGGGACGATATTTGTAGGAGTCTAATAACCCTAATTCCCCACAACTGTGGGCACTTTTCCCTCCAATCAATAATGAGGGTTAAACTTGAATCAATTGTGGGGACTATTTCCCTGAATTACAATGGAGGGTTAACCTCAATGACTTTACATGACTTGTTTACATTATTGAATCTCCTGATTAGAACATCAGGGCATGACATGACTCAATTACATTATAGATACTTCCTGGAATAAACATCGGGGTACAATAGATAAGATATACAAGTGAATACATTCTGAATTTACAAATACATCAACACTGCCTATTAACTAGGAAGGTATTCTCTCGACACAATTTATCAGCACAAGTCTTCTTCTTTGTATCATATGGATCATCACCAAGTCATCTTCATCTCTAGGTCATCTTTATCTTCAAGTTCTCTTCATTGTCAAGTCATCTTGATCAAGTCTGGATCATCACTGCATCATCATCGAGTCTGGATCATCACTTGATCTGGATCATCATCAAGTCTGGATCATCATCATCATCACTGCTTCCGCTATCTCAATCAAATGGTGATATCTCTTCATTCTTATCGTCACAAGAAGTTCTACAAATCCAACCCTTTTTCATGTTGGTTGTAGGCCTAGACTCCATGTAGGTCTTCTTCAGCCCTTATATCTGACCCTAAGTAAGAATGGCCCACCCAACACTTAAATATGACCATGGGAGGAACACATCCAAAAACCATGTCAGAAAGGCACACCCAACACTTACATCTAACAATCAGAGGAACACATCCACCACCATGTAAGAAAGGCCAAGCACTTACATTCACCAGCATGATAGGACACACCTACTATCATCTGTGAAAAGGCCCATCACTTACAACCATCAACATGATAGGACACACCTACTATCATCTACGGAAGGGCCCAACACTTACAACCAATGGAATGGTAGGACACACTGTACTACCATCCATGGAAGGGCTCTGCACTTACATCTAACCTCATCATGTCAGAAGGGCTCTTATCTCTAGGCTGAGTATTCCTGGTAATTGACCAGGTGCCTCCATTCTCCCAGAGAATGGCTTCTAAGCACTAAGCTGAGTATTCTTGGTAACTGACCAGGTGCCTCCATTCTCCCAGAGAATGGCCTCTCGGCACTAAGCTGAGTATTCCTTGTAACTGACCAGGTGCCTCCATTCTCCCAGAGAATGGCCTCTTAGCACTAAGTTGAGTGTTCTTGGTAACTGACCAGGTGCCTCCATTCTCCCATAGAATGGCATCTCAACAATAAGCTGAGTGTTCCTGGTAACTGACCAGGTGCCTCTATTCTCCCATAGAATGGCCTCTCAGCACTAAGCTGAGTGTTCTTGGTAATTGATCAAGTTCCTCCATTCTCCCAAAGAATGTCCTCTCATCACTAAGCTGAGTGTTTCTGGTAACTGACCAGGTGCCTCCATTCTCCCAGATAATGGCCTCTCAGCACTAAGCTGAGTGTTCCTAGTAACTGACCAGGTGCCTCCATTCTTCTCGAGAATGGCCTTCAACACTTATATCTCATAATGTGGGAATACATCCCTCAATCACATCAAAATGGATTTGCACTAATCATGTGGGAACACATCCCACAATCACATCAGAACATCTATGCACTTACATCTGACCATGTGAAGCTCAACCTTCCACCATGTTAGAAAGGCCAACGCACTTATATATAACCATGGAAGAAACCAATCCTCTCACCATGTCAGAAGGGCTCATGAACTCATCACTTCCCCTTAGAAGGAACCTCAATCTGAAGAACACCAAGCTTCTCCTTAAAGTACTCAAACTTCACTCTGGCCATTTCTAGCATAGAATCACATGAGGGCTGATTACATCCAAGGATAACCTACAAGCTTTGCCAGGACCTATTACATCGGAGGAAAACCTACATGACCGATTATGTCTGAGCAACCTATGAGCTTCGCCAGGATTTATGCTCAAACAACCTGTCTCACCGGATATGCTAGAACTCCCTCTTTCGAGAAATCTCGATCTCGATCATATACTGGAGCTTCACTGATCCTCTCTGCATCATACAAAAATGCAAGTCAGATCAACGAAATCAAATAGCATTTTTCAAAAGAAACATACTACCTCCAAAATAGTAATTGGCAACATATTTTCCTTAGCTATACTCAGTGCCATGCATGGTTGATTCCTGCTACACCAAGAAGTGCTCTTCCTATCAATGGCACTGCCTGCCCAATCTGAATCCACGTAACCCTCCAGGTTAATGTTCTGATTCGCCTCATACTTAATCCCATACTCAACTGTACCCTTCGAGTACCTTACTGCAGGGTTTGCAACCATTAGGTGAACATCTCTCAGTGTGTTCATAGCAAAGAAAATAAATGGTCTCGTATTCACCTGGTACATCAAGGAACAAATCATCTGACGATACATTCTGGCATCAACCATCTCTGATGAAGAAACACTCAATTGCTTCAGGTTTGATGCCATAGGTGTGGTCATGTCCTTGCATTCCATCATCCTGAACCTCTTCAGGATCTCTACTACATACTTCCTTTGTCCCAGGGAGAATCTACCACACCTCCATGCCAAGAAAGTGGTGCATCATATCCAAGTCCTTCATCTCGAACTCGATAACATGTCTCCTTCTTGCAAATTTTAATGAGTTCCTCTTTTATGTCAAGAACAAGTCATCAACATATAACAGGAGCATCATTCTCCCTCTGTCTTTCGTACTCTATGCAATGAAACATTTTGTACCGGAGTGACAAGTAGCTTCCTCTACTACTAATATTATATGTATCCATCTAGGGTCACTCGATACCAATATCCTCTATTTTGAACCTTTTCAAACGTTCTTCTTGCACCCATCTGTGAGCTTGTCATTCTCTTCAACCTTGTAGCAAAGATTAAGATATTCATCACTCTAGGTGATATTCAAGCTCCTCATGTATGTGTTATCCCATGGGTGTCTCTTGAGCAAGGCCTTGTTTCATTTGCACACATGATTCTTCATTTCATGTGTCTTAAATTCTTCATAGATGGAAGGTTCTGCATCAATGATGTTGCTGCATTCATCATATTATTCTTCATTCTTGTATTATTTCTCGAACCATCATCACTTGTTCTTTGGAACAAGTCTCGTCCTTATTTTCTTGTAGGTGATTTTACGTGATATTTCATACAATTCAAATGCATTATTTGTATGGCTAGAAACATTTCATGGGTGCCTTCCCTCCTCCTCCTTTGTCCCTCCTCCTCCCCTTCGCCCATACCCTACTGTCCCCCTCCTCCTTCGCCTACCTCCTCCCTCCTTGGCCCTCCTTGGTCCTCCTCCTCCTCCTACTTCTACATCTACTCCTCCTCCTACTTCCACTCCTCCTCTTCTCCCTCCGCATGTGCCTCCTACTCCACATTTGGCTTCTCCTCCATCGCCTCCTCCTCCTCCTCCTCTTCTTCCCATACACGATATGATATGACAAAGAAAAAGGATTGAACCTCAATAAATTGATGCATATTCTTCTAAACTTAGACACAACTTTAAACACCACTAGGCCTTTAACTTTAAACCTATGGTTTACTATTTTAAACCTACAAACAAATTTATTATGATATATTAATTAAATATAATGCTTTGTTGTAATAAATATAAATTTTGAAAATTAAACTAACATAAAACCTCAAAATATTAAGTAATAATAAAACATATACATTTAAAAAATAAATATCTCTAATATGTATTATTTTAGAAATTAATAATAAAATATAAAATATAAGAAATTTAGAATACCATATTAAGTAATTGCTCCAAGTGGCGCTCTACAGCCCAGTATGGGGGAGATCTTGTAACTTGTAATGTTACATAACGTTATTTTTATTAATAAAAAATAAAATTCTAATTATAGGCCAAAATAAATGTGGGTCAGAAAAACAACCTCATATGGGGAAGATGTTGTAATCTTCTTACCTAACAAAACAACAAAAAATAAAAATTTAATTATCCGTTCGGTCACCAAAAAAACACAATCTCGGGGAGATGTTGTAATGTTCCTACCTAAAAAAATAATAAAAAATTGAATTATCACAAAAAAATGTTGGCCTTGCACATGGTTTTAAAACCATGTGCATGTGCAAGGCCTTCTAAACAACCCATGGTTTTAAACCATGTGCAAGGCCTCATAAACCATGTACAATAAAACCATGGGTTGTTTACAAGGCCTTGCACATGGTTTTAAAACCATTTATTGTACATGGTTTAGGAGGGCCTTGGACATGGTTTTAAACCATGTGCAAGGCCTCCTAAACAACCCATGGTTTTATTGTACATGGTTTAGGAGGGCCTTGCAAATAGTTTTAAGACCATGTGCAAGGCCTTCTAAACAACCCATGGTTGTAGGATGGCCTTGAATATGGTTTTAAAACCATGTATGGGGAAAATTTTTAATGTTCGTTCCTAACAAAATAAAAAATAATAAAAAATATTTATATGTCGGCCATAAATAATATTAAATATTAATAACAAAAATTATATATGTGGACATTAAATAAAAAGATGTGTCTTTTGGTTTGAATCAAATCTATGGCTATATATAGGACACACCAAAGTTGATAGTTCATTGAATGCAATACCTAAGAGCCCTGTCAGCGCTTGATAGAGCCTAGGATTTGGATCTAGGATGGTAATAAAACATATACATTTAAAAAATAAATATCTGTAATATGTATTATTTTAAAAATTAATAATAAAATATATAAATATAAGAAATTTAGAATACCATATTTGAATGTTAAAGAGCGAATGAATGTTGTATAACTATGTTAATGTATAAATTAATTTTATTTTACCAAAATAAATATGGAGGAATGAATTAGCTCAAAGAATATGCTCTATGCTAAAAAGTTCATAACATATGCAATCTAAGCCCAAGTATAAAAATACCTAACCTATAAAATAACTATAATTTGTTTAGCTTTATCATTATAATGGTTAAAGATTAACTGAACGCTCTACAAGGATTGTGTGTGGCTAGACAAGAACCGTTGAATAATTTCCTGCATATGTCATTTCATGCACAGTTGGCTTTCAAAAGTGAGGGTATGGGAGACATATTGCAACCATCCGGAGCATTTTCAATAGAGATGTAAAAGAAGATTTTAAAGAAATATCTCCAGCCCTTAAAAAATTTACCTAAACTATACTCTTGAAGAAATTCATTAAATACATTAATCCACATGCCGGAAGAATCCAAAGTTTGAAAAATCTTAGGTTTGAGGATTCTCAGGTTGGAAGACTACTCAGGTTTGAGATCATAGGTTCGCATATTACTGCTGAACAAATTAGAGGCAGCAGAGTGATATACAAAGAATAGAAGCGACAGAGTGATACAAAGGAAATTATTATCTAGGGTTTTGTGTGGTTCTCTATAGGGTTTTGCATGTTCCATCTAAAAACATGAAATATGAATGAAATTATTAAAAGAAGAAGCCAGCCATACATACCGTTATGGATTTTTTTGTTTTAAGGGCCTGCACCTGAACTTCTGAACTTCTTTGTGGCATGAAATGACCAGTTTTGTGTTCTTCTGCCATAATGAACAGGACGACTTATTTTCAAGGCTCTTAATGGAATTTTTTTTAAAATATTGAGCTTATCGTACTGCCTTCATTGACGATACTGCTTCTCTGTTGTTTTAATTCCTATGTATTGTTGAGGTTGTTGATTTGATTTTTTGGGACAATGATTTTATTCCAGTCGTAGAATTTTTGGTGCAGGAATTCTTAGTTATAGAAGTGTTCACAAAGATGAAGAGTTCAACATATCCATAGAACTACATATGCCAATGGTTCTTCCCTGTCAGGAAACTGCATTTCCTGTTGCATTCTTTTAATGCGGGTTTAGGAAACTGATTTTCTATTACAGCCATTAGTATTGGGAAGACATGGGCATCACTTGATGGCATGCTGCCATGCTCTGTAATGGGCCATAACCAAAGACAAGTAATTTATCATCAAGCATAGATTATTTGGTAAATGAAACCTCATTAAGAAATTAAACACTAAACATTTTTACTTGTGCCCCTGATTAGTTTTTTTTTTCAAATCTTGCATGCTTTTGAGAAGTTTGATCACTCATTAATGTGTATTATCTCCTTGGGATTTTAAAAGGAATGCCCAAGAGAAGCCTTAATGTGTATTATCTCCTTGGGATTTCAAAAGGAATTCCGAAGAGAAGCCTGGTGTCGATTCTCTATGGTTGCACCTAGTAGTTGCACCTTGGCTTTTGCAGCGTCCTTGGTAGAATGGACAAAGCATAAGGAGATTATTTTTCTTTGATGTGTTATAACTTGAATCAATGGTGATGAATTCATTGGTTGTTTGGCCCAAATAATTTCTCAAACCATTTGTGAATTTGAAAAAGCTGAAAAAGGCGAATCTTCAAGTGCATTAGTAAAGGTTGATTCTTAGACTAGTCATGCTAATTATAAATAGGGTTTAACCAACCTTTCTTGAATTCAAGCAAGATATATTAGTACATTGAATTTCAATTGGATATAGAGTTTTTTTAAATAAGTTCACCCCTCAACATCCCAACACCTCCCCTCTTATCAACTCATTGATTTGTATGTGTAAAGGTGGCTCCTCCACCAGCTATTGCCTTCTAATGTACAGGAGCTTAAGATGTTGGCTCATATAGCATACATGAATGTTGGAGTTGAAAGTAGATCTTTGAGTCATCTTTAAAGCATTTGGAGGATAACACCTCATTCAAATTTTTTAAGTGTTGGTATTGGAAAGTTTTTGGAATAAACTTCTACCTTTGAAACAATAAAGATTACTAATCTTTAAATTTTAATCTTCAAATTTTATCATTTAGTTAATAAATTTTACTTAAATGTAATTTCAATTTTGTGAAAAAAATGCAAACTAATATCTTCATAGAGTTTATTTTTTAAATATTGTTTATAAATTTTACAATAACCACATTGAAAAAGCAATAATGCAAGCAACCAAGTAACTAATAAAAAAATCCAATTGATTTGTATCTTTCTAAATTTTAGATGAATGACACCAAGTAATTAATAATAAATTAATGATTTATATCTTTTTAAATTTTACATAAATAACCTTGAAGAAACACTTTTTGCAATAAACTTATATCCTTCAAACAATAAAGATCACTCATCTTCAAATTTTATTATTTAGTTAATAAAGTTTTACTTCACATAAATTTCAATTTTGTGAAAAAAATGCAAACTAATATGGTTTATAAATTTTACAAGAAGGACATTGAAAAAGAGATAGTACAAGAAGCAAAGTAACTAATAAAAAATTAAATTGATTTGTATTTTTCTCAATTTTACATGGATGATATTGAAGAATCAGGCAGGCAAGTAACTAATAAAAAAATTAATGATTTGTATCTTTTTAAATTTTACATAAATAACATTGAAGAAGCATTAATGCACGTGGCCAAATCATTCATAAAAAAAATAGTATTGAATTTTATATTTGTGTAAGATAAACTTCTAAATTCAAATTTTTGATTCAAATTTTTGATGCAGTTAGTCAGCTTTTTAATACAGATAGCCTAGTAACTAATAAGAATTACATGAATTTGTATTTTTTAAAATTTTACTTGAATGACATTGAAAAAGAACGAAACAATGTAACTAATAACAAAATCAAAATGATTTGTATCTTTTTGTAACATCACATATCATTTGTAACTTAACATATGTTAGTTTAAGAATTAATATTAAGTCACTTGAATTTAATTTTATACACACTTGAATTTTTAACCGTGTGCACATTAGATCTTCACATGATGGCTCTCTTCTTATGAGCGATGATCTTTGCATTATTATTATTTTTTAATTATTTTACAAAATCAAATATTATTTATTGTTCTAAACTCTACGGATACCTTCCTGATAGGAACATTCGAGACTACCTTTACCATGCCTTGATTACGTATATAAATATTTATTTAAATATTAGTGCATCTTTTCTCCTTCAATTGTGTACTCTGTTTAATCTATAACTTACAAAAAAAAATTATTGAGGTTATAAGATCATGATTTTTTTTTCATGAAAAAGAAATCATAATATTCTCATTAAAAGAAATACTGCATTCATCACATTCTTGGAGTATGTTCTTTATACATATAAAAGATTTTCCTCCTAGGAGCAACAGTTTGAAATCAACACTTATATTTTTAATTCCCTTTCGTATATTTTTAATTCCCTTTCGTATAAAAGATTTTCTTCCTAGGAGCAACAGTTTGAAATCAACACTTATATTTTTAATTCCCTTTGGAAAGTAATGATAAAAATTATACAAAAGACCAGTTAATTTGATTATCAAAATTGCATCTAATAAAACTTTTCATTTTACAAAATTCAAAAATATTTCTTTGGAGCTTTCCTATTTAAAAATATAGAAGCTTTTATTACCTTTCCAAATTTCAAGACAAATTTCTTGTATTCACCTCACACACAGTAGCCATCCCTGTCAAAAATATGACTTGCTGGATCCTAATTTGAACCAGAAATTAAATCTATTTCTAAAGTTGGTCCTATCAAAAGAATTTCTTCAAAAATCTGTTAGATCCTCTGATATCCATTCCCCATAACAATGTTTAATGAGTTGATACCTCTATAAACTATATAAAATTTATATATAACAATTATGAAGATTAGAGAAGGCACGCATATATTGAATCTCAACACCTTCTTGATCTATTTGAGCCTTGTTAGATATTTTGTTTGAGACAATGGTATATTGATACGATGTTTATGTTAAAAAATGAAATGTTATTATTGACTTAACCATAACATTGTTCATTACTTTCTAAGTTTAAGTTTAACATCTACTCACTTATTATTACTTCACTTATTATTATTGGTTGTCAAAGATTTCAGGTGGAACTTGGAATCCTTCTAGCAGACAATAGCATTCATAAGGTTGCAAAGTATACATACATCGTGGCCAAGATAAGGTTTTTTTAGAAGAAAAAATAATGTCTTTGGTATTCATGATGAATCAAAGGGCGTATTACATAACTGGTCTGAAACCAATACAAACACCAGCATATGATGCAATATTGTTTCGAATCGACAGAAAGTACCATCCATACCATGAAGGTCAAATACTCAGCACGACAAGAGTAAGAATGTAGAAGTTCTCCACATAGACAACCATACACCCATTTAAAGGGCACAAAGAGAGACTAGAAGACTACCCGAGAGAGATCCTCCATCCAAGATCTAAAAAAGAAACCAAAGATATGATCCATACATAGTGCCCAAAATGAGAAAAGGAGACCGAGCTCTCGCACAAAAACTCAAAAGATTTTAAAATCCCAAGAATGAATAACATAATCATCATAAAACTCATAGATATGACAAAATTCTCATTCTAAAAGAAGGGCCTCTTTGGAGAAGCCATTTGCACTCTGATTGTGCTTTCTGTATACGTGTTGAAAGTTTAGGCTGAGAAAATTTGCCATTATTTTTCTAATGACCTCACACCAATTATCTAAAGCAAGGCAAGCCAAAGCTGCCTTGCCAATAGCCCAGTTAATGATCATAGATGAATCTGCAAAAATGTGCAGAGAGGGGAGTCCCAACACTTTTTCCCTATATAGAAGAGTCCACAAGGCTAGCACTCTCGTGTTAGTACTCGGACCACACCCCATCGTGAAGTGAAATGAGTGAACATTGTTGATAGCTAGAAATACTCCATCCCCTCCCATCCCATCTGCTGCAGCTCCATAAAAAAAAACCAACCGGATATACCAATGCAGGAACAGGACCAATAATACGAATTTAATTCCTTCTTTGTAGGGAATCTATGGATAATAAGATTCACCTTATTGGCAAGTACACGAGGAGAGATTATTTTTTCCTCAAAATTGGCCTCGTTAAGAGCATTCCAAATGCACCAGAATACAAAGAAAGGGGTATAATAATGATGGGAATTGAGTCTTTCCTCGGACTCCAGAAATTCCACGATGGGTGCATCCGAGACAAGTAACTTGTAATGGTATAAGTTTCCCAAAGCTGCAAAAATGTATTTGGTAACAGAACAATCCAAAAATAAATGCTGGACAGAATCCTCTCCCAAGAGACAAAATCCACATCTACCAGGACCATGACATCCTATGCCCACCAGGTTGTCCCAAGTCAGAATTCAATTTTTTAATGCAAGCTAGACAAAGCATTTTATCTTCAAGGGGAAGCATAGGCCCCACAAAATAGTCATTAATTTATCCTCACATGGAATCAGATGAGAATTTACAATCAAGTCATAAACAAGGCCTGTAGTAACCCTCCCATTCTTTTTGTTATAGGACCAGAGAAAAGAGTCAGATTCCTCTACCAAACGGATACCACCATTATGCAAACCCGCAATATAGGACTCCCATACTGTCCTCCATTCAACCCCCAGCTCCAAGTCATCGGCAGTTAACCAATAGGACTGAGAATCCACAAAGGGATTCCGCGCATGCTGAAGTGTCAAAATCCCATAGTCACATAGATAGCTCCTGAAATGCTAGTCGAAAAAGAGGCATGTCGAGGAACCAATAAGAATATCCTGTCCATTTCCCACCTTCCAGCTTAGGCATCTATTGAGCCAAGGGAGGGTTTTTATAAATCCATTCCAAAAAATAGAGGCATCTCTAAGCAAGAAATTATTTTTTCTAAGACAAACATCCATTGGTTGCTCCTTTAGGTACTTTGCAGATATGGCATGATGCTAAACACCATATCCTTTAAGGGCCTTCCAAAGACTATTGAGTCTTACTGAGATGCCGAACCAAGATAAAACATTTATGCTCGAGCCCCCAAAAATGAGAGACACGTCCAAAGTATTCCAATCCACCAAATGGAAATGAAATCGCTTCTTACTATAGCCCCACAAAAAATAAAATATGCTTGCCTCATCTTATTAAGAATAGAAACCGGAATTGGAGCCAAGGCAAGCCAATAGACAGGTAAGCTCGAGAGAACAGCTCGAATGAGAAAAAGTCTTCCTCCTAGAGAAAGAAGCTTATAAGCCCAGTTTCCAATTATGTTCTCAAACCTCCTCAACATCCAGAGCCAGTCCTTCACCCCATAGACTAGTGGTTTGATGAAATACCCCAGATACTTAAACCCCATATGAATGGGTTCAGCAATATAAGGCAAGAAGAGGCGAATTTTATTAAGAGCACCCTCCTCCAACTCATTGTAGAGAAAATTATACCCATCCACACTAATGCTCATGCATGAAATAGAACAAAAGGTTTCAAGAATTACCTCAAAGGCCAGCCACTCCTCAAGAGTACCAAGACCAAAAATCACAACATCATCGACAAAGAGAAGGTGAGTAAGGGCAAGAGATGCAGAAATTTTTATGCCCCTGATCTTACCACAAGCCTTGGCATATTTTAAAAGCAAGTTGAGGCCTTCTATGACCAAAATAAACAGCAAGAGGGACAGAGGACAACCCGTCCTGATACCTCTTGAAGTAGTGAAGAAACCCAAGGGCATGCCATTGATGAGAAAAGAAAATTTTGCTGAAGAGATACAACCCATTATCTAGTTCACCCTCATCGGAGGAATTCCAATCTGAAGTAGACTAAGGTTGCAAAGTATACATACTCCACTGTAAAATAAGTAAATATTATATTGGTAGTTCAGGCGATATGGCCGTGCCTTTAAAGAGGTCTTGTTAATAGAGTCGACTTTTTGTAGTGCATGGTTGTAAAGAGGTCTTGTTAATAGAGTAGACCTTTTGTAGTACATGGTTGTAAATCATTGAATATGGGCCATAATCATGATAATTTAATTATTTTTAAATTTTTTTTATCTACATATTATAAAAATAAGAATTATTCTCTTATTGTTTTATTTTTTATAATTATTTATAGTCGGTTGAAAATAAGTTTTATATTTTAAAAATTTAAAGCTTTAAAATTTATAATATATATTTTGTTTTATATTTTTATTATAAATATGAAATATTAGATTAGTTTTATATTAGGTTTATTTTGTAATATAAATATAAAGTTTAGTAACTAGTTATAATATTATATTCTAGTTTAGGTAATACTTTTTGGAATATGTTATTAGAAATTGTTTTTATTGTTTATAATTTATTTTTTGCATTTTAATTAATAAATATTATTATATTTATTTTTATAAATACATTATCTTTGATTTTTTGTTACAAGAGGTATAAATATGGATCCAATACTACATGCAAATATTGAATGGTTTATGTATATTTAAAAAAAAATGAACTTTGAAAAATAATATTTTAAATCTATAATCAACCTAGTACTATATTTTGTACATACTAGATTTTTTGGTTACGTATTTTTCTAGTATCAAATCGTATTCAAATCTATATTCGTACTCAAATTATGCTACTATGCTGTAAACCCTTTTGTCCATACCGCTATGCATTGGACTAGTTTGGGTTTTAAGGAATGGAGAGCGATGTAAAACTGCCAACAACCTCGAAACATACAACAGAATGATATACACCACAACTCTCCTTGTTTTTTTTACTAGAATGGCTTAACCGTGCGACCATTTTATTTACTGAGTGGATATTGGTTCATACATGTTTTCTTCTTACCCTGGTTTACTAAAGTATTTGTTTTCCATCATTTACCTCAAGTTGGTCCCATTATTTTTCTACTTCTAGGCATGAAAATAAGAGAAAACCGGTTTATGATAAGTTCACATACGAGTTGATTTAACCTTTCCTTTTTCGTTGTGTGGCATGTACAACCACATTTTCTGGCATGTACAACCACATTTTCTTCCTAGGTCATTCTTCTTCAATTTTTGATGGTGTCCCAACTTTTTTTTAACCCACGGGAACAACAAACTCCCAAGGGTATATCTAATGAAATTTTTGTTTAACCATGGGAACAACAATCTCCCAACAACCCGCAAGCCAAATATACCAAAAAATTGTGACTTAGCAGGGGTTGAGACGTCTCGAAGCCCATCAGGGTGAGCCTCTATCTAGGGGTTTCCTACCTTTTGAGCCTTATCACACCGATACAACAAGCAAACATATCTCCTTCCAGTTTTGAACCTTCAGGATTTGAACCCACAACTTACCATGTATGAATAGTTTTACTTGGGGTAACTATTCGTCGTTCATGTTCAACGCCGAGACAAGCTTGCTAAATATTTTGGTTCACTAATGATTTGTTAAGGGAGGCCAAGAACCTATATATATATCTTGTTGATAATGGTTGGGAAAGTAACATACGCCATCCATAAAAGTCTAGAAGGTGCTAAGACCTCTCTCGACCTTTGTGTTTTGTAATTATTTGGACTGCTTATGACCTAATGGGAAAAAGGAGTATTGTCCCCCTATTTTCATGCATGCTATAACATTATTTTTTATTTTTTTATTGTGTGACTGAATGAAAAAACAAAGTATTATTTCAGTTAAATGCATAGTTTAAAAAATGGAATTGGAATCGGAACAACTAAAGGGTAAACTTCATATCAGAATTAGAATCAGTCATAAATAAGTGGATCTGAATTTAAAGAATTTGTTTATTCAAAAATACATAAAATATTTAAATTTTGAAGAAAACGACTTTTTCAAAATCGCAATACACAATTCCAAATCATTAGCGAGAAAATATCCAATGTCTACTCATTTATATACCATATAAAAGTCAATATATCAAAATGGCACAAAGTGTAGTATGCAATACATAACTAGGAAACTAGAACAAAATACATAATCCATGATTCCTATAGGCTATATGCATGCAGAGTCCAAAAAACAACATGCTGCATAGGCAAATATGATGGCAACAAAGACTAAAAAACAAAAACCACATATCCGAAGAGAACCTCGCATTGTGTTCAACCTGCGTTGGGATTCAATAATTCTTCTACTCTTACGCAAAACAAAATAATTTACCCATATTTAGACACAAAATTCCTCAAATGAAGGTAACTTTGCTTAGTAGTCAAACATTTTCCTCAACCTTCACAATTATTCAGCGAGTCACAACAGTTAACACTCTCATTCAATTATTTTTACCTGATGTGATTCCCATTGAATTAAATGATACTCTATTTTTACATAATGAAATCATATGTTTCCAACGTTTATTCTCTATAGACATTAATCAGCTAGGTCATCACGACAAAGAAAAAAAAGTGATTCTCTCCAATGCTATCAATAAAGGATAGAAATAAGATAACGTTTGGAAAGACTCTAGATCAAACAACGGAGGCCATTCCACATTGACCATCAATGACAGGTGACACAACAGTATACCAGAATCTTCTTATTTACATGACTGAATTTATTTACCAAATCGAGAAGTAAATAGGAATAAAATCAATTTCACTTACAATACTCAATAACTATACCACAAATGTGCAGAAGAACTCCCAATTGAACTAAATTTCCAAATATCATTGATTTCTAAGAATTCCAACAACTTGTAGATGCATTCATTAATGGGAAATTATTTCTAATTTGCATAGAGGAACATTTTACATCACTCTCTAAGAGAAGAATTTCACTGCTTTTCTCTTTTTCTCCAAAAAATAACTCTTCCAAAATGATATCTCCCCAATTAAAAAAAATTATCCCTTCCAAGAAGCAAAAGAAAACTATCCTAACTGTTTTGTTTTTATTTAAAAACTTTTAACCATTTCTGAACTAATATTTCCAAAATTTTAGGAACAAATTGTTAATGCTTTAGCCTTGGTTTAAGTGCTCGGTCCACATGCACCTCCATCAGAGTCCCCAAGAGAGAAAATTTTATGAGCTCCTGCTCATAAGATATTCTACAGAATTACTTGCTTTTGGTAGTGTTGCTTCATCCATCCAAGTAGAATTCTACATTGTACGGTCATTCCACTTCACCAGATATTCTAAATATTCCTTCTTCCTAGTCTTCTTGGTAACATGTGTATCCAAAATATGTTCAGCTTCTAAACTAGTTTCCAGAGGCATTTGTTTCAACCGCTGTTGTTCTTTTCTTTCATCATGGTCAATATTTCCATAAGTTTGAAGTGAATCATCATTTGTGTAGAAATACAAATCTGCCACATTAAAAATGGGTGAAATTCCAATGCTTGGAGGTAGCTCCAACTCATAAGCATTCGTTGAAAACTCACAAATAATCTTACAAGGTCCTATATTCTTCATTTTCAACTTTTTGTACTCTCTCTTTGGAAACCTCTCCTTTCTTATATAGGCTAGGACCCTATATATCCTACTTCAAATTTCACATCTTTCCCATGTAAATCTGCTCGTTGCTTATATTTGTAGCTTGTGTCTTGTAATTTCTTCTTTACTTGCCCATGCAACTCACTCTTGGGTGTTTCAAATTCCTCTCCATGAGCACTTCTATTTCAATATTTCCTAAGTCTCTTAGTTCACAAATTCCTCTCTGATGCATTCCATACACAATCTTAAATGGACTCTTTCTCATGCTTCTATTTGGTGATTCATTATAGGAAAAATCGGCTTCGGCTAATACATGATCCCGTTGCTTGGGTCGGTCACCTATTGAAACTCCTCAACAAGTTACCCAAACTCTTGTTTACAGCCTCTGTCTATCCATCAAGCTAAGATAAAATTTAACTTACCTCCAAGCTTCTTCCACAAATTCCTCCATAATCGTCCTGTGAATCTTGTGTCCCTGTCAGAAATTATACTATTTGGCAATCCATGCAACCGAACAATCTCATTAAAAAAAATTTAGCCACATAGGTAGCATCACTAGTATTGAAACATGGAATGAAAAGAGCCATCTTTTTAAATATATCCACCACTATAAGGATTGAATCATTACCTTGTTCATTTCTTAGTAAACCCAAAACAAAATACATACTTACTGAATCCCAAGGCCTGTTAGGAATAGGTAAAGGCATGTACAATCCAGCATTCTGACCCCTTCCTTTCGCATGTTAACATATCATGCTCTTGTTCACGTAACTTGTACATTTGTCTTCATCTTAGGCCAAAAATAAAAGAGACTCAATTTTCCAAGTGCTTTATCAACCCCAAAGTGTCCAGCCAAACTGCCATTATGTTTTTATTGAACCAAGTTTTCCCTCATTGAGTAATTGAGAATACATAACTGATTGTTCTTGAACAACAACCCATTCTACAAGATGAACTCCTTCCATGGACTGTTGTCCCTATTGAATGGATTTTTACATACTGTAAAAGCTTCTTTAAAATCTGCATCAACGTCATATAAGTATTTCAAATAATCAAAGCCCAAAATATGTATTTGATTCTCCTGCATGATTAAACATCTCCTACTTAAAGAATCCACAACCTTATTTTCCTTCCCACTAATGTGCTTCAAAACAAAAGTAAAAATTTGAAGAAACTCCACCCACTTCACATGTTTATGATTTAATTTGTGCTACTGCATAATATATTGTAAGGAAGAATTATCAAAAAATAGAACAAACTATGTAGGCATAAAGTGATGCCTCCAATGCTTCAAAGCTTGAATCACTGCATAAAATTCTTTGTCATAAGAAGAGTATTTTTTTTTACTCATTTAACTTCTCACTGAAATATGCAATGTGCTTATCTTTTTGACTCAGTACAGCTCCAATGGCTGTCCCACTAGCATCACATCTTACTTGAAAGAGCTGATTGAAGTCTGGTAACTTCAACACCGGCTTCTTAGTGATCATTTTCTTCAATAATTGGAATTTTTTTCTCCTACTATTGTCTGATAAAATGATTTCCTATCCTTCTCAATAGTGTCAATAATTCATGCACAAATACCACTGAAATTCCTAATAAATTTCCTGTAGATGTTGGCTAAACCATGAAAACTTCTTACTTCAAAAATATTTTCCCTTACTTGTTGTGAATGGAATTTTGGTCAATTGCATCCTCTCCTAGAAGATGTATCGACACCATATTTGTAATGCCCATATTTTCTTTGATTCTCTATGAATGATAAGAAAGATAGTTTTTTTCTTGGTGAAAAAAATTGTTATTTTTAATGCAAAAATGTATTCAACACTCTCAAACACCCCTAATACAACCAAACTAAGCAATGCTAACATATACTTTAGTTTGTTAAATGTTAGTTTGTTAAATGTCCAAATGTGCAATTTTAATGTGTAAGACATAATGCAATTTTTGAAAATGTTCACGTGTACTATAAAACATTAAGAGTGAAAAAAATGTTCATCTAATCTTTTAATTAAAACTATGCAATCAAATGGTGCATAGTTTTTTTATTTATAAGGAAGTAATAATATTGAAATGTACCATCAAAAATTCCATCTTCTAATGTTGAAATTTGCAAAATTAGAATTTTTTTTTAATTCATCAAAGCTAAATATTATTAATGCAATGTACTTATAGACCTTATACTAACAACTCCATTAGAGATTACAAATAATAAATCATCCTCAGAGATCGCATTGGATTGTTGTGATTATATAAAGTCATTAAATGTCATTGAATTTGAGAATTGAAGTGTTTATCTCATGTAAATATTGAAAATAATAAAGGAAATAAAGGTTGCATTTTAGTCGAGCTTATATGTAATTATAAGAATCTATGTTAAATTAGTGATGTAAAACTAATATCCATTGTTTTAAATGAATCGTTATTTAGAAGTCATAAAATGTCTAAGTGTTTATCTCATAAAATATTCATTTTAAGAAAATAAAGGTTGCATCTAGCATAACTCATGATCAGTTACATTCATAATATTCTATGTTAAATTAGTCATATAAGACTAATAATGCATTGCTTTGGATTAATCATTATTTAGTTAACATGCTAATTTAAATTAGATTTGTAATTAATGAATATTTAATTAATATAATTGTTTATATTATAGGAGACATTGTTTGATATTTTTTTTAATTATGCCTTATGACTATGTTTTGAATATGCTTCATGGCTTGAATGTTTTAGAGAATGTCCTAAGAGTATCACATATCTTCAATTTTTTTAATATTTTCCATGATAGTACAACACACCATCTATAATTTGTGTAATGTTAAATCTGGACAAAATCAAATAATTTCCTTTCTTATTATGTTTTTTTTGTTTGTTAAGAAATTCTCGTCACTCACGGGTAGTGCATTTCCACCATTGGCTGAGAAACTGCAACCTAGTGCCATCTTAGCCGTCAAAATTACCCAGGGATCGCAGTCGGCCTCGGACACACCAACCCTTAACATGTAAGTCATCAAAATCACCCAAGGATCGCACCTGGCTTGGGCCACACCAACCCTTAACATGGCTGGATTTTTTGGGTGTCTCCTCCCAACTAGCTCACCCATATGGGGTTTGAACCCAAGTCTCCTTTCTAACGGTACCCACTTCGTAGCCGAATGAGCTAGAAATATTCGAATCCATTATTATGTTAGTTCGGTCTTAGATTGAGTATTTATAATGATAAGTTTTTATCCATATTGCCTAGGTTCAAATATCACTTGTGACATGTTTTCCCTTTTGTGCCTTAATTGAGGTTGATGGGGCATCGACAATGTCACTCTTGCAAGTGTTTGAAGGTGGGACAAGATGTTTACAAACTTTATCGAAAATACGTTAGATCAACCATTTGTTGCAACAGCTCTAGAGAATGTTAGAGAAGTTTGGGGTTGAAACATACCCCTCCTCCTCCTTTCTCTTGCTCCTTCATCCTCCTCCTTCTACTCCTCCACCTCCCTCCTCCCACTCCTTATATCCCTCCCCCTCCCCTTCCTCCTCTTGTGTTCTCCTTCTCCTCCTCATACTCCTCTTCCTGGTCCTACTTCTACTACTCTTCCCCTCCCCCTTTTTCTACTCATACTCCTCTTATTTCTTCTACTTATGTTCCTCCTCCTCTCCCCCTCTTGCTCCCCCTTCCCCTACCATTCCCATTCCTCCTCCTCCTCCTCCTTCTATTCCTCCTTTGTCCTCCATCCTCCCCCCTCCACTCTCCACTCTCCTCCATCCTACACCCTACACCTCTACCTCTCCCTCTAATTCTACCTCCCTCCCCCTCCTCCGACTCTGCTCCACCTCCCCACCTCCGCTCCTCATCCCTTCCCCCTCCTCCTCTATTTCCTCTCCTTCCCCTCTCCCACCTCCATTCCCCCCTCTTCAGTCACCACCTCTACCCCCTCCACCTACCACTCTCCTTCAACTCCACCTCTTCCTCTACCTCCCATTCTTCCTCCTCCCTTTCTCTCCCTCTCTCATCTCCCTTATCTACCTTTTCCTCTACCTCCCCCTCACTCCTACTCCCTCTACTCCTCCCCATCATTCCTACTCCACCCCCACCCTCCCTCGTGCCTCCTATCTTTACCTCGCCCTTTTCTCCTCCACTGCATCGCCTTCCCCCTTCCCCCTTCCCCATCTCCCTTCACCCCCTCCCCCTCCTCCTCCTTCTT
>LPNX010762061.1:64437-100274 GCA_001517045.1 Pseudotsuga menziesii
TACTTCTACATCTCCTCCTCCTCCTCCTCTTCTTCTTAACATACATGATATGATATGACAAAAAAAAAGATTCAACCTCAATAAATTGATGCATATTCTTCTAAACTTAGACATAACTTTAAACACCGCTAGGCCTTTCAACTAATAAACCCACATTTTAACACAATCCAAAATGGTAATCATTAATATTTTGTTATATTTGTAAATTTGACAAGTGTTATTAATGTGTTTTATTAATTAATAATGGATTAGGAAAGAAATCTTAATCTACCGTTTACTATTTCAAACCTACAAACAAATTTATTATGATATACTAATTAAAATATAATACTTTGTTGTAATAAATATAAATTTTGGAAAATAAACTAACATAAAACCTTAAAATATTAAGCAATAATAAAACATATACATTAAAAAAATAAATATCTCTAATATTTCTTATTTTAAAAATTAATAATAAAATATATAAATATAAGAAATTTCGAATACCATATTTAAAAGTAAAAAAATGAATGAATGCTGTAACTCGTGTTAATGTATAAATTAATTTTGCTTCTCCAAAAAAAATATGGAGGAAGGAATCAGCTCAAAGAATAAGCTCTATCCAAAAATAACTCACAACATATGCATTCTAAGCACAAGTATAAAAAATACTTAACCTATAAAATAACTATAATTTTTTTATTATTTTTTAGCTTTATCATAATCATAATAATGGTTAAAGATTAACTCAACGCTATGCAGCGATTGTGCGTGGCTGGACAAGAACCGATGAATAATTTCATGCACTTGTCATTTCCTGCACGGTTGGCTTTAGAAAGTGAAAGTGAGGGTATGGGCGACATATTGCAACCATCCGGTCCAATTTCAATAGAGATGAAAAAGAAGAGTTCAAAGAAAAATCTCTAGCCCTAAAAAACTTACGTAAACTATGCCAGAATAAAAATTCATTCTAACACATTAATCCACATGCGGGAGGAATCTCAGGTTTGAGGAATCTCAGGTTGGCATATTACTCAGGTTTGGGATCATAGGTTCGCATAAGGTTTGAGATCACAGGTTCGCATATTATTGCTGAACAAATTAGAGGCCGCAGAGTGATAATAGATATACAGAGGATAGAGGAAGCAGAGTGACACAAAGGAAATTATTATCTAGCGTTTTTTTGTGGTTCCCGTGGTTCCCTATAGGTTTTGCATCTTCTATCTAAAAACATGAAATGCGAATGAAATTATTAAAAGAAGAAGCCAGCGATACATACTGTTATGGATCTGTATTGTTTTAAAGGCAGCTCAACCAGCATCAAGTTGAGGTCCTTTTAGAGCAGAGGACAGTAGATTTTTGAAATCGATTAGCATCCAGTGGCGCCAATTCGCCTCCAGTACAGTTCACTCCACCCTCTTCTGCTTTACCCTCTTCTGCTTTCAGATACAGACTCAACTCAGGATTCATACACACAGAGTAGACAGAGACACATACATGTTCTGAAAATGACGAAGAGGAAAATGTATATGACAGTATGTAATATTGAGGATTAAAGGCAGGTCAACCAGCATCAAGATGAGGATCTTTATTGTTTTGAAACTGATTCGCATCCTGTGCAGCCAGTACTCCACCCTCTTCTGCTCTCACATACAGACTCAAGACTCATATACAGACTAGACAGACAAACATAGAGGATTAAGATTGAAATTTGAGATATATAGACGATTCCCTCAAGAGCGCACTTCTCCCACTTCCACGGTGTTGTTTCTCCCTCTCTAAACTGACTTCTTTTTTCTTTTCTCTTCACAAAAACAAGCGCTCTTTGCTTTTCCATTCCTTTTCTCACAGACTTTGCTTTTCCGTCCCTAAAATTACTGCTTTTCTGTAAGTGAGATCACTGCGTTTCCAACACTGAACTAACAGACTTAGATTTTCCATTCCTGAAATCACCTTCTTTTCTGGCTTCGTGTTTCCGTCCTTGAACTCACTGCTTTTCTGTTCCTGAACTCACTGCTTTTTTCTCCCCTAACTAACAGTTGATAGAAAGATGAGTGAAATTATAACTGTTTTACTTCTAGATAATTGCGTCCTACCAAAAATGAGAGAACAAGAAGGATTGATGCCTCAGCGATGAATTTAGAGACGTGGTTAAGCTACACCTGAACTTCTGAACTTCTTTGTGGCATGAAATGACCAGGTTTGTGCTCTTCTCTTTTTCCATGATGAAATATTTTGTACTGCACTTCTTCTTTTCAAGGTTCTTCATGAGAATTGTTTTAAAATATCGAGCATAGGGCATTGCCTTCACTGACGGTACTGCTTCTCTGTTGTTTTAATTCCTGTGTATTGTTGAGGTTGATGCATTGATTTTTTGAGACTATGATTTTGTTCCAGCAGAAGAATTTTTGGTGCAGGAATTCTTAGATATAACAATATTTCTTCACATTCAACAGATCCACTGAACTGCATATGTCAATGGTTTTTGCTTGTTCGGAAAGGGCATTTCCTGTTGCATTCTTTTAGTGCAGGTTTCGGAAACTGAATTTCTGTTACAACCATTGTATTGGGAAGACATGGGTGTCACTTGATGGCATGCTCTGTACTGGTCCATAACCAAAGACTGCTAATTTATCATTAAGCGTAGATTATTTGGCACATGCAACCTCATTAAGACATTAAACCCTCAACCTCATCAAGACATTAAACCCTCAACAACTTTACTTGTGCCCCTGTTTAGGTGGCCGAACATTTTTTTTAGATCTTGCATGCTTATGAGAAGTTTGATCACTCATTAATGTGTATTATCGCTTTGGGATTTCAAAAAGGCATGCCCAAGAGAAGCCTTGTGTCAATTCTCTATAGTTTCACCTTGGCTTTTGCAGCGTTCTTGGTAGAATGGACAAAGGACAAGGAGATCATTCTTCTTTGATGTGCAGAACTTGAATCAATGGTGATGAACTCATGGGTTGTTTAGTAAAGGTTGTTTCTTAGAATAGTTCTAGTTTTGATAGTTATGCATAGGATTTAACCAACTTTTATTGAATTCAAGCAAGATATATTAGTACATTGAATTTCAATTGGATATAGAGTTCTTTGAGATAAAGTCACTCATGAATTTCCTTCCACCTCCTCATTATCGACTCATTGATTTGTATGTGTAAAGGTGGCTCTTCCACCAGCTGATGTTTTATAATGTACAAGAGCTTAAGATGTTGGCTCATATAGCATACATGTTGGAGTTGAAAGTAGATTTTTGAGTCATTTTTTAAGCATTTAGAGGATAACACTTCATTGTTTTTAATTGTCTTTTACTGAAGCATATTGGTATTGGAAAGTTTTTGGAATGGGTCTTTCTGAACAATAAAGGTTACTAATCTTTAATTTTTATTATTTAGTTAATAAATTTTTACTTTATATAAAATTTTAATTTTGTAAAAAATGTAAATTAATATATTCATAGAGTGGTTTTAAATATGGTTTATATGGTTTATAAGTTTTACTGAACAGCATTGAAAAAGCAATAATGCAGACAACCATGTAACTATTAAAAATCAAATTAATCTATATCTTTCTAAACTTTACTTGAATGACATTGAAGAAGCAGGCATCCAAGTAACTAATAAAAACAACATTGATTTATATCTTTTTAAATTTTACTTGAACGACATTGAACAAGCACTAATGCAGGCTGCAAGTCACTCATCAAAAAATATAGCATATCAGATAAACTTCTGGATTCAAATTTTTGATGCAGTTAGTCAGCTTTTAATGCAAGCAGCCAAGTAACTAATAAAAATCAAATAGATTTATATTAAATTTTACTTAAATGGCATTGAAAAAATAGAAAACCATATAACTAATAACAAAATAAAAAATAAAAATGACGTATATCGTTTTGTAACACCACATATCACTTGTAACTTAAGTTATATCATTTTAAGAATTAATACAGAGGTCACTTGATTTTAATTTTCTACATACTTGAAGTTTTAATTATCTGCATCATATGCATGCAGAGATCTTCACATGATGGCTCTCTTCTTTGGGAAAGCAAGTTCGGATATTAAGAAGGATGTAATCCTCTTAACTTTATTTTGATAGCAATAGTTTGTATCATTATTATTTTTTTAATTACTTTACAGAAGTAAATATTCTTTATTGTTCTAAACTCTACGGATACCTACCAGTATCTCTCCTAGGAACATTCCAAGCTACCTTTATCATGCCTTGATTACGTATCTATATATTTATTTAAATATTATTACATCTTTTCTCCTTTAAATGTGTACTTTGTTTAACCTATAGCTTACAAAAGTTGTTATTCCAGGTAACACTTCCTATTATGCATGGTTGTTCCATGTAACACTTCTTATCGGGCATTTTATTGAGGTTATAAGATCATGATTTTTTTTTCATGAAAAAAAATTCATAATATTTTCATATTGCATTCATCAAATTATTGCGGTATGTTCTTTACAGATATCAAAGATTTTCCTCCTCGGAGCAACAGTTTGAAATCAACACTTGTATTTTTTCTTTACAGATATCAAAGATTTTCCTCCTCGGAAAAACAGTTTGAAATCAACACTTGTATTTTTATTTCTCCTTCGAAAGTAAAAATAAAAATTATACAAAAGACCAATTTTTTTAATCAAAATTGCATTTAGTAAAAATTTTCAGTTTACAAAATTCAAAAATATTTCATCCCAACTTTCCTGTTCATTTACTTATCATCATATAGAAGCTTTTATTACCTTTCCAATTTTCAAGACAGATTTCTTGTCCTCACCTGACACAGAGTAGTCATCCGTGACAAAAATATGACTTGTTGGATCCTGATTTGAACCAGAAATTAAATCTATTTCTAAAGATGGTCCTATCGAAGACTTTCTTCAGAAATCTGTTAGATCCTCTGATATCCATTCCCATAACAATGTTTAATGAGTTGATCCCTCTGTAAACTATATAACAATTATGAAGATTAAAAAAGGCACGCATATATTGAATCTCAACACCTTGTTAGATCTTCTGTTTAAGTTTAAGAAAGGCACGCATATATTGAATTTCATTACTTTCTAAGTTTAAGTTGAACATCTACTCACTTATTATTACTTGTTGTCAAAGCTTTTCAGATGGAACTTGGAAGCCTTCCAGCAGACACTAGCGTTAGCGTTGATAAGGTTGCAAAGTATACATACATCGTGGCCAAGATAAGGTTGCAAAGTATACATACGGCACTGTAAAAGCAGTAAATATTATATTGGAAGTTCAGGCGATTTGGCAGTGCCTTTAAAGAGGTCTTCTTAATAGAGTAGACACTTAGCTTAAGTGGATAGCCAGCTTCCCTTGACCTTTTGTGAGTTCATGGTTGTAAATCATAGTAGCAAGGGACCTTGAAAATCATTGGGACATAATCATGATAAAATAATTTTTTATAAAACAAATTATCTATATATTAAAAAAATATAAAAATAATTCTTATTGTTTTATTTTTAATTATTATTTATAGTAGGTTTAAATTTAGTTTTATATTTAAAAAATTTAAAGCTTTGCAATCTATAATATATAATTTTTTTTTATATTTTTATTATAAATATGAAATATTAGAATAGTTTTATATTAGGTTTATTTTTTACATAAAGTTTAGTAACTAGTTATAATATTATATTTTGTTTTGGGTATTATTTTTTGGAATATATTATTAAAAATTGTTTTTATTGTTTATAATATTTTTTTGGCATTTTAATTATTTGATATTGTTATATTTAAATTTATAAATATATTATCTTTTATTTTTTGTAACAAGAGGTATAAAATATAGACTATATTTGACCGGCTAAATGAAGCAAATATTGAATGGTTTATGTATATTTAAAAAAAAAATTGAACTTTGAAAAATAAGTTTTTAAATCTATAAGCAACCTAGTACCATATTTTGTACATACTAGATTTTTTGGTTACATATTTTTCCCGTATGGAACTCGTACTCAAATTATGCTACTATGTTGTAAACCCTTTTGTCCATACCACTCTACATTTGACTAGTTTTCTGCTAGAAGAGTCCTAAGGAATGGAGAGCAATGTAAAACTACCAACAACCTCCATAGATACAACAAATGATATACACCACAACCCTCCCTGTTTTCTTTACTAGAATCGTTCTTTTGTACACATTTTCTATAGTGAGTGGATATTGGTTCATATATGTTTTCTTCTTACCTTGGTTTACTAAAGTCTTTGTTTTCCATCATTCACCTCAAGTTGCTCCATTCTTTTTCTACTTGCAGGTATGCAAATATGAGAAAACCAGTTTAAGTTGAGTTCACATAAGAGTTTATTTAACCTTTCCTTTTTCATTGTGTGGCATGTACAACCACATTTTTGTCCTAGGTCATCCTTCTTCAATTTTTTATGGTGTCTAGACTTTTTTTTTAACCCATGGGAACAACCACCTCCCAAGGGTATATTCAGTGCAATTTTTGTTTAACCATGGGAACAACAACCTCCCAAAAACTCATAAGCCAAATATACCAAAAACTTGTGACTTACTAGGGCTTGAGACGTCTTGAAGCCCATGAGGGTGAGCCTTTATCTAGCAGTTTCTTATCCTTTGAGCCATATCACAACGAGCCAATGAGCAACCCTACCCCCTTCCAATTTTGAACCTTCAGATTTTGAACCCACAACTTACCATGTATGAATAATTTTACTCTGGGTAACTATTCGTCGTTCGCGTTCAAAGCCGGGACAAGCTTGTTAAATATTTTGTTTCACTAATGATTTGATAAGGGAGGCCAAAAACCTCAACCTCCCTTTTATATATATATATATATATATATATATATATATATATATATATATATATTTGATAATGGTTGGGAAAGCAACATAAGCCATCCATAAGAGTCTAGAAGGTGCTAAGACCTATGTCGACCTCTTTGTTTTGTAATTATTTGGACTGCATATGACCTAATGGGAAAAAGGAGTATTGTCCCCCTATTTTCATGCATGCTATACCATTATTTTTTTTTATTGTGTGAGTGAATGAAAAAAGAAAGTATTATTTCGGTTAACTCATAGTTTAAAAATTGGAATTGGACTCGGAACGAGTAGAGGGTCAACTCCAAATCATAATTAGAATCCATGATAAATAAGTGGATTTTAATTTAACGAATTGGTTTATTCAAAAATACATAAAATATTTAAATTTTGAAGAAAACAACATGATTGTAATCCATGATTCCAAATCATTAAAGACAAAATATACAAAGTCTTTTCATGTATGTACCATATAAGAGTCAATATATCAAAATAACACAAAGTGTACAATGCAATACATATCTAGGAAATTAGAACTTGAACAAAATACATAATCCATGATTCCTATAGCCTATATGCATGTAGAGTCCAAAAACAACATGTTACATAGGCAAATATGATGGCAATAAAGACTGAAAAAACAAAACCACATATCCCAAGAGAACCTGGCACTGTGTTGAACTTTCGTTGGGACTGTTTTTCTCTCAACCTTGCGCTGGTGTTGTATTCCATAACTCTTCTACTCTTACCCAGAACAAAATAATTTACCCAGATTTAGACACAGCCTTCCTAAGCGCAGGTAACTTGCCTTGATAGTCAAACATTTTCCTCAACCTTCACGATTATTCAATTAGTCAGAGCAGTTAACACTCGCATTCAATTATTTTTACCTTATGTGATTCCCATTGACTTAAACAATACCGTGTTTTTCTAGAATGAAATCATATGTTTCCAACGTTTATTCTCAGTAGACATTAATCAGCTAGGTTATCACGACATAGAAAAAAAAGTGATTCTCTCCAACACTGTCAATAAAGGCTAGAAATAAGATAACATTTGGAAAGACTCCAGATCAAACAACACAATCCATTCCAGATTGACCATCAACGACAGAGACATAACAGTCTTCCAAAATATTCTTATTTACACCACTGAATTTATTTACCAAATCGAGATGTAAATAGGAATAAAATCAATTTCACTTACAATACTCAATAACTATAACAGGTTACCTAGTATTCAGCCACAAATGTGCAGAAGAACTCCCAATTGCATTAAATTTCCAAATATCATTGATTTCTAAGAATTCCAACAACTTGTAGATGCATTCATTAACAGAAATTTATTTCTAATTTGCAGAGAGGAACATTTTACATCGGTCTCTATGAGAAGAATTTCACTCCTTTTCCTTTTTCCTCCAAAAACCAACTCTTCCAAAATGAAATCTCCCCCATTAAAACAAAATCTCCTTCTAATAAGAAAAATAAAACTATCCTAACTTTTTTGTCTTTATTTAAAAACTTCTCACCATTTCCTAACTAAAATGTCCAAAATTCTATGAACAAATTGTTAATGCTTCATCTTTGGTTTAAGTGCTCAACCCTCATGCACATGCATCAGACTCCCCAAGAGAAAAAAATTTATGAGCTCCTGCTCATAAGATCTTCTACAAAATGACCTGCTTTCTGTAGTGCTCCTTCATCCATCCAAGTAGAATCCTCCATCGGATGGTCTTTCCACTTTACCAGATATTCTAAATATTCTTTCTTCCCTGTCTTCTTGGTAACATGTGTATCCAAAATATTTTCAACTTCTAAACTAGTTGCTAGTGGCATTTATTTCTGCCACTGTTGTTCTTTTCTTTCATCGTGGTCAAGATTCCCAAAAGTTTGGGTTGAATCACCAAATATGTAGGAATACAATGTAAGCTCCCGCTACGCATCTCGCATTCCATGGTTCCGCTGCATTACCGCCGGTTCATTTGATTTCCAACTGCACTTGATTTGATTTCTAGTTATGGAGACTGTTATCTTGCTGGGAGCTTTTGGAGTGGTCCATTACTCCATCTAGGGTTCTCTACCTAGATTTGTGGAACGGTTGACACATAGCCAACAGAAGCTTGATGGAAGCTTGGCTATTTAACCCCTGTTTGGTCCACAAGCTCACTAACTCAATCCCCTTTAGTTTTACACCATCAAGAAAGAGAAAGTAGACCTTGGAAGTACCGTATAGGAAGCTAAAGCTTGTGGAACAGGAAAAACTTCTACAGCAGGTCAAGTAGCATCAATGGCTGGAGGTATGATCTATTCAGCATTTCTATTTCGATTCTGTTTCAAAGTTTTATTCCACATTTTTTCAGAATCGTGAAATTTATTCTCACATACAAATCTGCCACATTAAAAATGGGTGAAATGCCAATGCTTGGAGGTAGTTGCAACTCATAAGCGTTCACTGAAAACTTGAGGAGAATCTTACAAGGTCTTATCTTCTTCATTTTCAACTTGTTGTACTCTCTCTTTGGAAACCTCTCCTTTCTTAGATAGGCTAGGACCATGTCTCCTACTTCAAAGTTCACCTCTTTCCTGTGTAAATCTACTCGTTGCTTATATATGTAGCTTGCATCTTGTAATTTCTTCTTTACTTGCTCATGGAACTCACTCATGGTTGTTTCAAATTCCTCTCCATCAGCACTTCTATGTTCAATATTTCTTAAGTCTCTTAGTTCACAAATTCCTCTCGGATGCATGCTATACATGATCTTAAATGGAATCTTTCTCATGCTTCTATTTGGTGAGTCATTATAGGAAAACTGAGCTTGGGCTAATACATGATCCCGTTGCTTGGGTCAGTCACCTACTAAACTCCTCAACAAGTTAGCCCAACTCATGTTTACAACCTCTGTCTGTCCATTAGACTGTGGATGATAGGCTGAGCTAAAATTTAACTTAGTGCCAAGCTTATTCCACAAAGTCCTCTAGAAATGTCATGTGAATCTTGTGTCCCTGCCAGAAATTATACTCTTTTTCAATCTATGCAACTGAACAATCTCATTAAAAAACAAATTAGGATGCATGCCAGGGACACAAATAGCTTGGGCTAATACATGATCCCGTTGCTTGGGTCAGTCACCTACTAAACTCCTCAACAAGTTACCCCAACTCATGTTTACAACCTCTGTCTGTCCATTAGACTGTGGATGATAGGCTGAGCTAAAATTTAACTTAGTGCCAAGCTTATTCCACAAAGTCCTCTAGAAATGTCATGTGAATCTTGTGTACCTGTCAGAAATTATACTCTTTTTCAATCTATGCAACTGAACAATCTCATTAAAAAACAAATTAGCCACATGCGTAGCATCACTAGTCTTGAAACATGGAATGAAATGAGCCATATTTGTAAATCTATCCACCACTACAAGGATTGAATCATTACCTAGTTTATTTCTCAGTAAACCAAAAACAAAATCCATACTTATTGAATCCGAGGGTCTGTTAGGAATAGTTAAAGGCATGTACAATCCAGGATTCTAACTCTCTCCTTTCGCATGTTGACATATCATGCACTTGTTCACATACCTTTGTAGATCTGTCTTCATCTTAGGCCAAATATAAAAGTGACTCAGTTTCCCAAGTGTTTTATCAACCCTAAAGTGTCTATCCAAACCGCCATTATGTTTTTCTTGAACAAAGTTTTCCCTCATTGAGAAATTGGGAATACATAACTGATTGTTCTTGAACAATAGCCCATCCTGCAACATGAACTATTTCTGTGGATTGTTATCGCGATTGACTGAATTTTTACATACTATAAAAGCTTCTTTAAAATTGCATCAACGTCATATAAGTCTTTCAAATAATCAAAGCCCAAAATATGTATTTGACTCTCCTGCATGATTGAACATCTCCTACTTAAAGCATCAACAACCTTATTTTCCTTCCCATTGATGTGCTTCAAAACAAAAGTAAAACTTTAAGGAACTCCACCCACTTTGCATGTTTATTATTTAACTTGTGCTGCTGCATAATATATTGTAAGGAATAATTATCAGAGAATAGAACAAACTCCGTAGGAATCAAGTAATGCCTCCAATGCTTCAAAGCTTGAATCACTGCATAAAATTCTTTGTCATAAGAAGAGTATTTCTGTTTTGACTCATTTAACTTCTCACTGAAATAGGCAACGGGATTATCTTCTTGACTCAGTACAGCTCCAATTGTTGTCCCACTGGCATAACATCTTACTTGAAAGGGATGATTGAAGTCAGGTAACTTCAACACCAGCATCTCAGTGATCTTCTTCTTTAATAATTGAATTTTTTTTTCTAATGCTGTTGTCCAATAAAATGGCTTCCTATCCTTATTAATAGTGTCATTAATTGGTGCACAAATACCACTGAAATTCCTGATAAATTTCTTGTAGAAGTTGGCTAAACCATGAAAAATTCTTACCTTAAAAATATTTTTAGGTGAGGACCAATTTACAATTGCTTCTATCTTTTCTAGATCCATTTTTAAGCGATCTCTAGAAATAACAAAGCCTAGATATACAAGCCCATTCTTCATAAATGAACACTTCTTCATGTTAATAAATAACTTTTCTTGCTACAATCTTTCTAAAACATACTTCAAGTGTCTCAAGTGCTCTTTTCTACTTTGACTAAAAATTAAAATATCATCCAAATAAACAATGAAGAACTTACCAATGAACTCCTTCAAGACCTCGTTCGTCAATCACATAAAAGTACTAGGTGCATTTGAGAATCCAAATGGCATGACCAGCCACTCATACAATCCATCATTGGTCTTGAAAGATGTCTTCCACTCATCCCCTTCTCTGATCTGGATTTGATAATAACCACTTTTCAAAGAAAGTTTTGAAAAGTACACTACTCCACTCAAACAGTCCATCATGTCATCCATTCATGGCAACGAAAACCTGTAGCGAATAGTGATCTTATTTATTGCTCCAGAGTCCGTACACATTCTCCATTCTCCACCCTTCTTTGGAGTTAGTATTGTAAGCACAACACATGGAATCAAGATTTCTCTTATTAATACTTTGTCCAACAATTATTGGACTTGATTCCTCACTTATTCATTCTCTTTGGGTGTCATTCAGTATGCATCTTTATTTGGAAGACTTGCTCTCAGTATCAAGTCTATGTGATGACTGGTGCTTCTTTTGGGCAGAAACTCATTTGGAAAATCATCAACTACAATATCATGATACTCATGCAACAACTCCTGAACTTCGATAGGTAAATACACAGTTTCAGCATGCAGAAGTACTACCTTTGACTTGCAAATCAATTCATAACTTACCTCTTCTTCTTTCATTTGGTGTAGAAATTCCTTTCCACCTAACATCAATACTTTTGGGCTGTTTTTTTCAGCTATGCTTTCCTCTTTCATCGGTACAAGAGTGTGATTGATTCCATCCTTTTCAAATTTATAATAATTGCGTTCTCCATCATGTTTCACTTTCCTGTCAAACTTTTATGGGCAACCCAAAAGAAAGTGACAAGCATACATTTGCATTATGTCACATAGTACCTTGCCCTTATACTTACCAATTTGAAACTCGACTTCACTTTTCTCCTGTACCAATATGAAACTCAACTTCACTTAACTTCATTGGCACTAATATGATTTCTTTTATTTCAATTTGTTTGTGTTGATGTTATGTTGCTGGAATATTTATTCAAATTTGTAAACAATACTGTCTCTATAATTTTACTTCAAAAACTCCTAAACAACTTACTTCCATCATTATCAACTAAAAATTAAGATCCTTAGACAACTCTTTCTTAGGCACTACCCCCATTGGATTCGTTAGGTTTTTGGCCTAAACGGAGGATTCAAGATCAAGTGACAATACTTGTCTCAAGATTTGCTACCAAGGACACAGCTAGCAGCTTGAAGAATTTTGTTGTGCTTAACCCCCAGGTGTGTGAAAGGATGCAACACTTTTTTGCGATGCTGTCAGGGTTAAATATTTTTATTCCCGAGGTATGACTTACCCCTTTTTATTTTTCGTTTTCTATCCAATATTTTTCTATTGATCTGGTCAAATAATTTTCAAATCTACTCAGTCCATCTGGCGACTCCATAGTTTAAAATCACTTTAGGGTATTCTACGAGAAGAAATTTGCACAGATGATTTAAACTTTTTCTTGAGCCTGAGAGGGTCTTACAGAAAAGATTGCATATACTTGAGTCACATAGAATCCTTGAAAATATAGTGGTTGAGTCTATTTCAGATGTTCCATACTTGTTCACAATAGCACATCCTGCGACAAATCCCCTTAATTTTACTTAGATAGCGGGTCAGCCTCATTCCATGGAATACAAAGTTATAGAGAAACTACCAACTTTCCAAGGGAACAATGTCATTTCTGCATCAAGTCATCTTAGCACATTCTCTAAATGTCTCCTTAGTTGGTGTCAAGATGCTCCAATTCAACATGATGATGTATACATGAATCTTTTTTCCTTATCTCTTAAGGAAGATGCATGTGACTGGCATAATAATCTTGCTAATGATTCATATAATTCTTGGGATTCCTTCAAGAAGGGATTTTTGGAAATATTTGGTGAAACGAAGGAGCCTCATTTCCTGTTGAATGCACTCCACTCCATCAAGAGAAATGAAAATGAAACAATGGAGGAATTCAATAAAAAAATAGAGATGTTATTGTAATCATGGATGACGAATTCAATCCTCCTGATAAATCTATCTTTGTTTATTATATAGAGGCAATCAATGGGGAAATGGGATACCAATTGAGAGACACGGAACTCACTGATCTTAAAGCTGCTCAAGCAATAGTCATTAAAATTGATGCAAAAATGCAAGATTTAGGTAAGTCTAACTTGCCTAGCTTTACAAGAGAGAAAGACAAACAGGAATCCAAAGGAAAACAATCCATGCACGATGCATATGATAAGAATATTAAGGAGTCAAATGAAAAAATGGAAGCCATGGAAGCCACTTATACTAATAAGTTGAAAAACATGCAGAATCGAGTAGTGACCATGGAAAGATCTAACTCTAATCAGAAAAATTTCCATCCTAAAGGTTATCGAGGTCCTAAGAAATCTCCTTATAAATATAATAAAATTCCAAATCAACTGAATACAACTAATGTGACGCAGGAAGTGATCCCTTATTTTAGACCTTGTGATCCACTTCAGGAAGAATCTAGTTGTTATGTGGCATGGCGAATTTTAGAACAAGGAATTCATGAGAGTGGCAGTAATGAAGAAGCTTCAAGTGATCCTGAATAAATCAACACAGTTGGACATATGTGTCCTGTGTCTAAATAAGACTGGAAGAAAGAAAAATAGTTTAGTCAAGAGTTAGCAATTTGACTAAGAAGTATAGTGTTATGACTACATCGGAGCAGATTCGAGAAATGCCTAAGTTCAAAGCCATCACCCATGAAAGAAGAGAAAATGTTGGAACTCCAAAAAGTAATCATATCAAGTAATCACTCCTCATGACCCAAATGATATTCTTGATATGGGTGTTTGGTAACACAAATTTAAATTATCAATTCCTACAACTGAAGTGATTGAAATTCTAGCGCAACGAGAAAAATTGATGGAAGTGTTAAATCCTACTCCTCCTAATAAAGTAACCTTTCAATAAAGATAAGAAAAAATCACTCCAATAAACAAAGCCTCACTCCATTGATCACCCAGTTATTTTTCAAACTAAGGAACAAGGAAGAGAGGACCATCCTCCATTTTATATTTCACTACTGATAAATGATCTTCTTCTTCAAAATTGTATGTTATATTATGGGTCTTCAGCTAACATAATGACCATGAAAATCATGGAACGGATAAATTTAAAAATCACTAGACCATATCATAATGTTTGTGCCATGGACTCTAGAGAAGTTGAGGTTGTTGATATTATTTTTGGTTTTCTAGTAAGATTGGCTAAGTACCTTGATATTCATCTAAACATGGATATTCTTGTAATTGATGTACCTAACAAATGGGGTATGTTGCTATCAAGAAAGTGGGTTGTTGAGGTGGCCCCAGTTAAAGAAAAATTTAAAGATGAAAAGGTAGATGAAATATGGAAGATGAACTTTGATGATGTTCATTCAAGATCTGGAAAGGGATATGGAGTTGTCATCACTTCACCTAGAGGACAAGTTTTTAACTTTTCTTTTAGGTTAGATTTTGAAGCACCCAACAACGTAGCAGAATATGAGGCACTCCTACTTGGGTTGGAAATAGCTAAAGATATGGGGATTAAGATGTTGAATATAAGAGGTGACTATGATTTAGTAATCCTCCAAGTTAAGAACCATTTTTCATCCAAGCGTAAAATGTTAAAGAAATATAGGAATGCAATATGGGATACGATAGAATTCTTCAATGCCTTAAATCTGACTAGCATCCATAGAGATCAAAATAGCTTAGTAGATAAGCTAGATGTAGCAGCTTCAACTCTTCAACCTTCAGAAGAAATGCTAAATGGTGATGGTAAATTAGAGATTAAATTTAGACCATCAGTCCTAGATAACATGGAGCATTGGTAGTTATTTCGTGATGATGAACATATTTTGAAATTCATCCACAACATAGAGGAATTTTCAAACATCAATGTCAGTTTTCAGGAGGAGGGTAAAGAGTATCAGGGAAAAGGTGATCAATTCGATAATACGGTACCTCATGGCATAGTTTCACTTGATAATATATTTGATAGACATGATAGAAGGAAAAACAACATAGACTCAATGAAACCTCGGGATTATATTGAGATCAACATTGGAAAAAATAATGAACCAAAAATTGATAAAATTGGAAAAGGTACTTCTAAAAATGAAAGGGATGACTTAGTAAATATTGTCAAAGCATATAGGCATTTCTTCGCTTTCACCTATGACGAGATCAAATCTTATTAGGAGGATGTGTTCCAACACACTATACCTCTCGAACAGGACATTAAGGAGGTTAAACCTTTTCAACATAAATTGGGACAAATCAACCCCAAGCTTCCACCAATAGTTAAAGAGGAGCTTGAGAAAATGTTGGATGTTGGGATCATTGCACCAACACAACATTCATCTTAGTGCTCCAACTTGGTGGTTGCGAGAAAAAAGAATGGGATCAAAGAATATGTATATATTTTTCAGAATCTAAACATTTCTTGTCAAAATGATAACTATCCATTGTCAAAAATGGAAACTCTTGTTCAAAAGGTAACAAGATCTGAAATGATGTCTATGCTAGACATATTTTCAAGTTATAATCAAGTGGTGATCCGAAAGGAGGAAAAACATAAGACTAATTTTACAACCCCATGGGGTACCTTCAAATATTTAAGGATTCCTTTTGGTTTGTTGAATGCAGGGGCCACTTTTCAAAGGCCCATGGATTATGCATTTAAGTAATTAATTTGGAAGATCATACAAATTTATCATGATGACTTAACCATTTTTTCAAAACAAAGAACGGGTCATGTAAGTCACCTCAAGCAAGCATTCGATAGATGTAGGAAATATGGTATCTCTTTGAATCCAACAAATTCTATCCTAAGTATTGAAGAAGGGAAACTGTTAGGACATATCATTTCCAAAAATGGAGTAAAGTTGAACCCCAAAGGGACTGAGGCAATTAAAATTATTCATTTGCTAAAAATGTGAAAGCTCTCCAATCCTTTAATGTCCACATCAACTTTATAAGAAGATTCAACCCTAAATTAGCAAAATTAATGAAGCCAACCGACACGTTATTAAAGAAAGATGCTAAGTTTGAATGGAATAATGAGGGCCGAGAAGCTTTTAGATGCAATTACCATATCACCAATTTTGGTTAGCCCTAATTATTCTAAATATTTATTGATTTTCCCCTTTGATTCGGAAAGTACCATCGTGGGGGTCTTTCTCCACAAAACCAATGAAGGATATGAGAAACCCATCGCTTTCATGAGTCGATATTTACATGATTCAAAATTGAAATATGCAATCATGAAAAAGCAGGCTTATGCCTTGATAAAGTCGTTAAAACATTTTAGAACATACATTGGCTACTAAAAAATAATTGGTTATGTACCTCATGCAGCTGTAAAATATATCTTGTCTTAACAAGATTGTTTGGGAATAAGAGGTAAATGGTTCTCTAAAATTCAAGAATATGATCTAGAGATTAGCCCCACAAAATTAATAAAAGGTCAAGGTCTAGCAAAGATGTTAACTCAAGGTAATGAGGAGGCTTTAAGAATGGTTTGTCGGAACAATGATCTAGAGAAAGTAAATTCAAGAGGACTTCAACAGTTAGAGTAGGATCTGTGGTATGCAGATATAACCTTCTTTCTCCTTAATCGTACATGTCTTGATCACCTTAAGGGGCATAAAATAAGATCTCTAAGGCTTAAATCCATCAATTATTGCATCACTCAAGACTCAAGAGGGACATGGTTGGAGAAACCTTGATGGAATAATACATATATGTGTAAATGAACAAGAGTCTAAACAATTCTTAACCAAGTTTCAGGCGCGATTTTGTGGGTGGCATTATGCAACAAACACAACAACCCATAAGATCCTTAGAGCGAGTTATTATTGGCCTTCCTTATTTGTAGATGTGCACAAGTTTGTAGCTAGTTAGATGTACACAATTATGAAGATTAGAAAAGGCACGCATATATTGAATCTCAACACCTTGTTAGATCTTTTGTTTGAGACAATGGTATATTGATACGATGCTTATGTTAAATAATGAATTGTTATTATTGACTTCAACCATAACATTTTTCATTACTTTCCAAGTTTAAGTTGAACATCTACTCACTTATTATTACTTGTTGTCAAAGCTTTCAGATGGAACTTGGAAGCCTTCCAGCAGACACTAGCGTTAGCGTTGATAAGGTTGCAAAGTATACATACATCGTGGCCAAGATAAGGTTGCAAAGTATACATACGGCACTGTAAAAGCAGTAAATATTATATTGGAAGTTCAGGCGATTTGGCAGTGCCTTTAAAGAGGTCTTGTTAATAGAGTAGACACTTAGCTTAAGTGGATAGCCAACTTCCCTTGACCTTTTGTGAGTTCATGGTTGTAAATCATAGTAGCAAGGGACCTTGAAAATCATTGGGACATAATCAAGATAAAATAATTTTTTATAAAACAAATTATCTATATATTATAAAAATAATTCTTATTGTTTTATTTTTAATTATTATTTATAGTAGGCTTAAATTTAGTTTTATATTTAACAAATTTAAAGCTTTACAATCTATTATATATATTTTGTTTTATATTTTTATTATAAATATGAAATATTAGAATAGTTTTATATTAGGTTTATTTTGTACATAAAGTTTAGTAACTAGTTATAATATTATATTTTATTTTGGGTAGTATTTTTTGGAATATATTATTAAAAATTGTTTTTATTGTTTATAATATTTTTTGGCATTTTAATTATTTAATATTGTTATATTTAAATTTATAAATATATATCTTTTATTTTTTGTAACAAGAGGTATAAAATATAGACTATATTTGACCTGCTAAATGAAGCAAATATTGAATGGTTTATGTATATTTAAAAAAAAAATTGAATTTTGAAAAATAAGTTTTTAAATCTATAAGCAACCTAGTACCATATTTTGTACATACTAGATTTTTTGGTTACATATTTTCCCCGTATCGAACTCGTACTCAAATTATGCTACTATGTTGTAAACCCTTTTGTCCATACCACTCTACATTTGACTAGTTTTCTGCTAGAAGAGTTCTAAGGAATGGAGAGCGATGTAAAACTACCAACAACCTCCAAAGATACAACAAATGATATACACCACAACCCTCCCTGTTTTCTTTACTAGAATGGCTTAGTCGTGCGACCAGCACATCGTTTTTTTGTACACATTTTCTTTAGTGAGTGGATATTGGTTCATATATGTTTTCTTCTTACCTTGGTTTACTAAAGTCTTTGTTTTCCATCATTCACCTCAAGTTGCTCCATTCTTTTTCTACTTGCAAGTATGCAAATATGAGAAAACCAGTTTACGTTGAGTTCACATAAGAGTTGATTTAACCTTTCTTTTTCCATTGTGTGGCATGTACAACCACATTTTTGTCCTAGGTCATCCTTCTTCAATTTTTTATGGTGTCCCGACGTTTTTTTTAACCCATGGGAACAACCACCTACCAAGGGTATATTCAGTGCAATTTTTGTTTAACCATGGGAACAACAACCTCCCAAAAACTGGTAAGCCAAATATACCAAAAACTTGTGACTTAGTAGGGGTTGAGACGTCTTGAAGCCCATCAGGTTGAGCCTTTATCTAGCAGTTTCTTATCCTTTGAGCCATATCACAACGAGCCAATGAGCAACCCTACCCCCTTCCAGTTTTGAACCTTCAGATTTTGAACCCACAACTTACCATGTATGAATAATTTTACTCTGGGTAACTATTCGTCGTTCGTGTTCAAAGGTGGGACAAGCTCGTTAAATATTTTGTTTCACTAATGATTTGATAAGGGAGGCCAAGAACCTCAACCTCCCTTTTATATATATATATATATATTTGATAATGGTTGGGAAAGCAACATAAGCCATCCATAAGAGTCTAGAAGGTGCTAAGCCCTATGTCAACCTCTGTGTTTTGTAATTAGTTGGACTGCATATGACCTAATGGGAAAAAGGAGTATTGTCCCCCTATTTTCATGCATGCTATACCATTAATTTTTTTTGTGTGTGAGTGAATGAAAAAAGAAAGTATTATATCAGTTAACTCATAGTTTAAAAATTGGAATTGGACTCGGAACGAGTAGAGGGTCAACTCCAAATCATAATTAGAATCCATTATAAATAAGTGGATTTCAATTTAACGAATTGGTTTATTGAAAAATACATAAAATATTTAAATTTTGAAAAAAACAACATGATTGTAATCCATGATTCCAAATCATTAAAGACAAAGTATCCAAAGTCTATTCATGTATGTACCATATAAGAGTCAATATATCAAAATAACACAAAGTATACAATGCAATACATATCTAGGAAATTAGAACTTGAACAAAATACATAATCCATGATTCCTATAGCCTATATGCATGTAGAGTCCAAAAACAACATGCTACATAGGCAAATATGATTGCAATAAAGACTGAAAAAACAAAACCACATATCCCAAGAGAACCTGGCACTGTGTTGAACCTTCATTGGGACTGTTTTTCTCTCAACCTTGTGCTGGTACTGTATTCAATAACTCTTCTACTCTTACCCAGAACAAAATAATTTACCCATATTTAGACACAGCCTTCCTAAGCACAGGTAATTTGCCTTGATAGTCAAACGTTTTCCTCAAACTTCCCGATTATTCAATCAGTCAGAGCAGTTAACACTCTCATTAAATTATTTTTACCTTATGTGATTCCCATTGACTTAAACGATACCGTGTTTTTCTAGAATGAAATCATATGTTTCCAATGTTTATTCTCAGTAGACATTAATCAACTAGGTTATCACGACATACAAAAAAAAGTGATTCTCTCCAACACCGTCAATAAAGGCTGGAAATAAGATAACGTTTGGAAAGACTCCAGATCAAACAACACAATCCATTCCAGATTGACCATCAACGACAGAGACATAACAGTCTTCCAAAATCTTCTTATTTACACCACTGAATTTATTTACCAAATCGAGATCTAAATAGGAATAAAATCAATTTCACTTACAATACTCAATAACTATAACAGGTTACCCAGTATTCAGCCACAAATGTGCAGAAGAACTCCCAGTTGCATTAAATTTCCAAATATCATTGATTTCTAAGAATTCCAACAACTTGTAGATGCATTCATTAACAGAAATTTATTTCTAATTTGCAGAGAGGAACATTTTACATTGGTCTCTATGAGAAGAATTTTACTCCTTTTCCTTTTTCCTCCAAAAACTAACTCTTCCAAAATGAAATCTCCCCCATTAAAACAAAATCTCCCTTCTAAGAAGAAAAATAAAACTATCCTAACTTTTTTGTCTTTATTTAAAAACTTCTCACCATTTCCTAACTAAAATGTCCAAAATTTTCATGAACAAACTGTTAATGCTTCAGCTTTGGTTTAAGTGCTCGACCCTCATGCACATACATCAGACTCCCCAAGAGAAAAAAAATTATGATCTCCTGCTCATAAGATCTTCTACAAAATGACCTACTTTCTGTAGTGCTCCTTCATCCATCCAAGTAGAATCCTCCATCGGATGGTCTTTCCACTTTACTAGATATTCTAAATATTCTTTCTTCCTAGTCTTCTTGGTAACATGTGTATCCAAAATATTTTCAACTTCTAAACTAGTTGCCAGCGACATTTATTTCAGCCACTGTTGTTCTTTGCTTTCATCATGGTCAAGATTCCCAAAAGTTTGGGTTGAATCACCAGCTATGTAGGAATACAATGTAAGCTCCCGTTGCGCATCCCGCATTCCATGGTTCGACTACATTACCGTCGGTTCATTCGGTTTCCAACTGCACTTGATTTGATTTCTAGTTGTGGAGACTGTTATCTTGCTGGGAGCTTTTGGAGTGGTCCATTACTCCATCTAGGGTTCTCTACCTAGATTTGTGGAACGGTTGACACATAGCCAACAAAAGCTTGATGGAAGCTTGGCTATTTAACCCCTGTTTGGTCCCCAAGATCACTAACTCAATCCCCTTCAGTTTTACACCATCAAGAAAGAGAAAGCAGAGCTTGGAAGTACCGTACAAGAAGCTAAAGCTTGTGGAACAGGGAAAACTTCTACAACAGGTCAAGTAGCATCAATGGCTGGAGGTATGATCTATTCAGCATTTCTATTTCGATTCTGTTTCAGAGTTTTATTCCGCATTTTTTCAGAATCATGAAAGTTATTCTCACATACAAATCTTCCACATTAAAAATGGGTGAAATGCCAATGCTTGGAGGTAGCTGTAGCTCATAAGCATTCACTGAAAACTTGAGGAGAATCTTACAAGGTCTTATCTTCTTCATTTTCAACTTGTTGTACTCTCTCTTTGGAAACCTCTCCTTTCTTAGATAGGCTAGGACCATGTCTCCTACTTCAAAGTTCACCTCTTTCCTGTGTAAATCTACTCGTTGCTTATATATGTAGCTTGTGTCTTGTAATTTCTTCTTTACTTGCTCATGCAACTCACTCATGGTTGTTTCAAATTCCTCTCCATCAGCACTTCTATGTTCAATATTTCTTAAGCCTCTTAGTTCACAAATTCCTCTCAGATGCATGCCATACATGATCTTAAATGGACTCTTTCTCGTGCTTCTATTTGGTGAGTCATTATAGGCAAACTAAGCTTGGGATAATACATGATCCCGTTGCTTGGGTCGGTCACCTACTAAACTCCTCAACAAGTTACCCCAACTCATGTTTACAACCTCTGTCTGTCCATTAGACTGTGGATGATAGGCTGAGCTAAATTTTAACTTAGCGCCAAGCTTATTCCACAAAGTCCTCTAGAAATGTCATCTGAATCTTGTGTCCCTGTCAGAAATTATACTCTTTTTCAATCTATGCAACTGAACAATCTCATTAAAAAACAAATTAGCCACATGCGTAGCATCACTAGTCTTGAAACATGGAATGAACTGAGCCATATTTGTAAATCTATCCACCACTACAAGGATTGAATCATTACCTAGTTTATTTCTCAGTAAACCAAAAACAAAATCCATACTTATTGAATCCCAGGGTCTGTTAGGAATAGGTAAAGGCATGTACAATCCAAGATTCTGAATCCCTCCTTTCGCATGTTGACATATCATGCACTTGTTCACGTACCTTTGTAGATCTGTCTTCATCTTAGGCCAAATATAAAAGTGACTCAGTTTCCCAAGTGTTTTATCAACCCTAAAGTGTCTATCCAAACCGCCATTATGTTTTTCTTGAACAAAGTTTTCCCTCGTTGAGAAATTGGGAATACATAACTAATTGTTCTTGAACAATAGCCCATCCTGCAACATGAACTATTTCCATGGATTGTTGTCCCGATTGACTGAATTTTTAAATACTATAAAAGATTCTTTACAATTTGCATCAACGTCATATAAGTCTTTCAAATAATCAAAGCCCAAAATATGTATTTGACTCTCCTGCATGATTGAACATCTCCTACTTAAAGCATCGACAACCTTATTTTCTTTCCCACTGATGTGCTTCAAAACAAAAGTAAAACTTTAAGGAACTCCACCCACTTTGCATGTTTATGATTTAACTTGTGTTGATGCATAATATATTGTAAGGAATAATTATCAGAGAATAGAACAAACTCTGTAGGAATCAAGTAATGCCTCCAATGCTTCAAAGATTGAATCACTGCATAAACTTCTTTGTCATAAGAAGAGTATTTATGTTTTGACTCATTTAACTTCTCACTGAAATAGGCAACGGGATTATCTTCTTGACTCAGTACATCTCCAATGGTTGTCCCACTGGCATAACATCTTACTTGAAAGGGATGATTGAAGTCGGGTAACTTCAACACCAGCTTCTCAGTGATCTTCTTCTTTAATAATTGAAATTTTTTTTCTACTGCTGCTGTCCAATAAAATGGATTCCTATCCTTATTAATAGTGTCATTAATTGGTGCACAAATACCACTAAAATTCCTGATAAATTTCTTGTAGAAGTTGGCTAAACCATGAAAAATTCTTACCTCAAAAATTTTTTTAGGTGAGGACCAATTTACAATTGCTTCTATCTTTTCTAGATCCATTTTCAAGCGATCCCTAGAAATAACAAAGCCTATATATACAAGCCCATTCTTCATAAATGAGCACTTCTTCATGTTAATCAATAACTTTTCTTGCTGCAATCTTTCTAAAACATACTTCAAATGTCTCAAGTGCTCTTCTCTACTTTGACTAAAAATTAAAATATCATCCAAATAAACAATGACGAACTTACAAATGAACTCCTTCAAGACCTCGTTCATCAGTCACATAAAAGTACTAGGTGCATTTGAGAATCCAAATGGCATGACCAGCCACTCATACAATCCATCATTGGTCTTGAAAGATGTCTTCCACTCATCCCCTTCTCTGATCTGGATTTGATAATAACCACTTTTCAAAGCAAGTTTTGAAAAGTACACTACTCCACTCAAACAGTCCATCGTGTCATCCATTCATGAATAGTGATCTTATTTATTGCTCCAGAGTCCGTACACATTCTCCATTCTCCACCCTTATTTGGAGTTAGTATTGTAAGCACAACACATGGAATCAAGATTTCTCTTATTAGTATTTTGTCCAACAATTCTTGGACTTGATTCCTCACTTCTTCATTCTCTTTGGGTGTCATTCAGTATGCATCTTTATTTGGAAGACTTGCTCTTAGTATCAAGTCTATGTGATGACTGGTGCTTCTTTTGGGCAGAAACTCATTTGGAAAATCATCAACTACAATATCATGATACTCATGCAACAACTCCTGAACTTCGATAGGTAAATACGCAATTTCAGCATGCAGAAGTACTACCTTTGACTTGCAAATCAGTTCATAACTTACCTCTTCTTCTTTCATTTGGTGTAGAAATTCCTTTCCACCTAACAACAATACTTTTGGGCTGCTTTTTTCAGCTATGCTTTCCTCTTTCATCGGTACAAGAGTGTGATTGATTCCATCCTTTTCAAATTTATAATAATTGCTTTCTCCATCATGTTTCACTTTCCTGTCAAACTTTTATGGGCAACCCAAAAGAAAGTGACAAGCATACATTTTCATTATGTCACATAGTACCTTGCCCTTATACTTACCAATCTGAAACTCGACTTCACTTTTCTCCTGTACCAATATGAAACTCAACTTCACTTAACTTCATTGACACTAATATGATTGCTTTTATTTCAATTTGTTTGTGTTGATGTTATGTTGCTGGAATATTTATTCAAATTTGTAAACGATATTGTCTCTGTAATTTTACTTCAAAAACTCCTAAACAACTTACTTCCATCATTATCAACTAAAAATTAAGATCCTTAGACAACTCTTTCTTAGGCACTACCCCCATTGGATTCGTTAGGTTTTTTGCCTAAACGGAGGATTCAAGATCAAGTGACAATACTTGTCTCGAGATTTGTCGGCAAGGACACACCTAGCAGCTTGAAGAATTTTGTTGTGCTTAACCCCCAGGTGTGTGAAAGGCGGAAACACTTTTTTGCGATGCTATCAGGGATAAATATTTTTATTCCCGAGGTATGACTTAGCCCTTTTTATTTTTCGTTTTCTATCCAATATTTTTTTATTGATCTGGTCAAATAATTTTGAAATCTACTCAGTCCATCTGGTGACTCCATAGTTTAAAATAACTTTAGGGTATTCTACGAGAAGAAATTTGCACAGATGATTTAAACTTTTTCTTCAGCATGAGAGGGTCTTACATAAAATATTGCATATACTTGAGTCACATAGAATCCTTGAAAATATAGTGGTTGAGTCTATTTGAAATGTTCCATAGTTGTTCACAATAGCACATCCTGTGACAAATCCCCTTAGTCCAATGGATTCTTTCTTTCAACACCTTAATTTTACTTAGATAGCAGGTCAGCCTCATTCCATGGCATACAAAGTTATAGAGAAACTACCAACTTTCCAAGGGAACAATGTCATTTCTGCATCAAGTCATCTTAGCAAATTCTCTAAATGTCTCCTTAGTTGGTGTCGAGATGCTCCAATTCAACATGATGATGTATACATGAATATTTTTTCCTTATCTCTTGAGGAAGATGCATGTGCCTGGCATATTAATCTTGCTAATGATTCATATAATTTTTGGGATTCCTTCAAGAAGGGATTTTTTGAAATATTTGGTGAAACGAAGGAGCCTCATTTCTTGTTGAATGCACTCCACTCCATCAAGAGAAATGAAAATGAAACAATGGAGGAATTCAATAAAAAAATAGAGATGTTATTGTAATATTGGATGATGAATTCAATCCTCCTGATAAATCTATCTTTTTTTATTATATAGAGACAATCAATGGGGAAATGCGATACCAATTGAGAGACACGGAACTCACTGATCTTAAAGATGCTCAAGCAATAGTCATTAAAATTGATGCAAAAATGCAAGATTTAGGTAAGTCTAACTTTCCTAGCTTTACAAGAGAGAAAGACAAACAAGAATCCAAAGGAAAACAATCCATGCACGATGCATATGATAAGAATATTAAGGAGTTAAATGAAAAAATGGAAGCCATGGAAGCCACTTATACTAATAAGTTGAAAAACATGCAGAATCGAGTAGTGACCATGGAAACATCTAACTCTAATCAGAAAAATTTCCATCCTAAAGGTTACCGGGGTCCTAAGAAATCTCCTTATAAAGATAATAAAATTCCAAATCAACTGAATACAACTAATGTGACTCAGGAAGTGATCCCTTATTTTAGACCTTGTGATTCACTTCATGAAGAAGCTAGTTGTTATGTGGCATGGCGAATTTTAGAACAAGGAATTCATGAGAGTGGCAGTAGTGAAGAAGTTTCAAGCGATCCTGAATAAATCAACACAGTTGGACATATGTGTCCTATGTCTAAATAAGACTGGAAGAAAGAAAAATAATTTAGTCAAGAGTTAGCAATTTGACTAAGAAGTATAGTGTTATGACTACATCGGAGCAGATTCGAGAAATGCCTAAGTTCAAAGGCATCACCCATGAAAGAAGAGAAAATGTTGAAACTCCAAAAAGTAATCAATATCAGGTAATCACTCCTCATGACCCAAATGATATTCTTGATATGGGTGTTTGGTAACACAAATTTAAATTATCAATTCCTGCAACTGAAGTGATTAAAATTTCAGCGCAACGAGAAAAATTGATCGAAGTGTTAACTCCTACTCCTCCTAATAAAGTAAACTTTCAATAAATACAAGAAAAAATCACTCCAATAAACAAAGCCTGGCTCCATTGATCTCCCAATTATTTTTCAAACTAAGGAACAAGGAAGAGAGGACCATCCTCCATTTTATATTTCACTATTGATGAATGATATTCTTCTTCAAAATTGTATGTTATATTATGGGTCTTCAGCTAACATAATGACCAGGAAAATCATGGAACGGATAAATTTAAAAATCACTAGACCATATCATAATGTTTGTGCCATGGACTCTAGAGAATTTGAGGTTGTTGATATTATTTTTGGTTTTCCAGTAAGATTGGCTAAGTACCTTGATATTCATCTAAACATGGATATTCTTGTAATTGATGTACCTGACAAATGGGGTGTGTTGCTATCAAGAAAGTGGGTTGTTGAGGTGGCCCCAGTTAAAGAAGAATTTAAAGATGAAAAGGTAGATGAAATATGGAAGATGAATTTTGATGATATTCATTCAAGATCTGGAAAGGGATATGGAGTTGTCATCACTTCACCTAGAGGACAAGTTTTTAACTTTTCTTTTAGGTTATATTTTGAAGCACCCAACAACGTAGTAGAATATGAGGCACTCCTACTTGGGTTGGAAATAGCTAAAGATATGGGGATTAAGATGTTGAATATAAGAGGTGACTATGATTTAGTAATCCTCCAAGTTAAGAACCTTTTTTCATGCAAGCATAAAATGTTAAAGAAATATAGGAATGCAATATGGGATACAATAGAATTATTTGATGCCTTAAATCTGACTAGCATCCATAGAGATCAAAATAGCTTAGTAGATAAGCTAGATGTAGCAGCTTCAACTCTTCAACCTTCAGAAGAACTGTTAAATGGTGATGGTAAATTAGAGATTAAATTTAGACCATCAGTCCTAGATAACATGGAGCGTTGGTAGTTATTTCGTGATGATGAACATATTTTGAAATTCATCCACAACATAGAGGAATTTTCAAACATCAATGTCAGTTTTCAGGAGGAGGGTAAAGAGTATCAGGGAAAAGGTGATCAATTAGATAATACGGTACCTCATGGCATAGTTTCACTTGATAATATATTTGATAGACATGATAGAAGGAAAAACAACATAGACTCAATGAAACCTCAGGATTATATTGAGATCAACATTGGAAAAAATAATGAACCAAAAATGATAAAATTGGAAAAGGTACTTCTAAAAATGAAAGGGATGACTTAGTAAATATTGTCAAAGCATATAGGCATTTCTTCGCCTTCACCTATGACGAGATCAAATCTTATCAGGAGGATGTGTTCTAACACACTATACCTCTCGAACAGGACATTAAGGAGGTTAAACCTTTTCAACATAAATTGGGACAAATCAACCCCAAGCTTGCACCAATAGTTAAAAAGGATCTTGAGAAAATGTTGGATGTTGGGATCATTACACCAACACAACATTCATCTTAGTGCTCCAACTTGGTGGTTGCGAGAAAAAAGAATGGGATCAAAGAATATGTATATATTTTTCAGAATCTAAACATTTCTTTTCAAAATGATAACTATCCATTGTCAAAAATGGAAACTCTTCTTCAAAAGGTAACAAGATCTGAAATGATGTCTATGCTAGACGTATTTTCAAGTTATAATCAAGTGGTGATCCGAAAGGAGGAAAAACATAAGACTAATTTTACAACCCCATGGGGTACCTTCGAATATTTAAGGATTCCTTTTGGTTTGTTGAATGCAGGGGCCACTTTTCAAAGGCCCATGGATTATGCATTTAAGTAATTAATTTGGAAGATCATACAAATTTATCATGATGACTTAACCATTTTTTCAAAACAAAGAACGAGTCATGTAAGTCACCTCAAGCAAGCATTCGATAGATGTAGGAAATATGGTATCTCTTTGAATCCAACAAAGTCTATCCTAAGTATTGAAGAAGGGAAACTGTTAGGACATATCATTTCCAAAAACGGAGTAAAGGTGAACCCCAAAGGGACTGAGGAAATTAAAATTATTCATTTGCTAAAAATGTGAAAGCTCTCCAATCCTTTAATGTCCACATCAACTTTATAAGAAGATTCAACCCTAAATTAGCAAAATTAATGAAGCCAACCCACACGTTATTAAAGAAAGATGTTAAGTTTGAATGGAATAATGAGGGCCGAGAAGCTTTTAGATGCATCAATGATGCAATTACCATATCACCAATTTTGGTTAGCCCTAATTATTGTAAATATTTCTTGATTTTCCCCTTTGATTCTGAAAGTACCATCGTGGGGGTCTTTCTCCACAAAACCAATGAAGGATATGAGAAACCCATCGCTTTCATGAGTCGATATTTACATGATTCAAAATTGAAACATGCAATCATGGAAAAGCAGGCTTATGCCTTGATAAAGTCGTTAAAACATTTTAGAACATACATTGGCTACTAAAAAATAATTGGTTATGTACCTCATGCAGCTGTAAAATATATCTTGTCTTAACAAGATTGTTTGGGCATAAGAGGTAAATGGTTCTATAAAATTCAAGAATATGATCTAGAGATTAGGCCCACAAAATTAATAAAAGATCAAGGTCTAGCAAAGATGTTAACTCAAGGTAATGAGGAGGCTTTAAGAATGGTTTGTCGAAACAGTGATCTAGAGAAAGTAAAGTCAACAGGACTTCAACAGTTAGAGCAGGATCTATGGTATGCAGATATAACCTTCTTCCTTCTTAATCTTACATGTCCTGATGACCTTAAGGGTCATAAAATAAGATCTCTAAGGCTTAAATCCATCAATTATTGCATCACTCAAGACTCAAGAGGGACATGGTTGTAGAAACCTTGACGGAATAATACATAGATGTGTAAATGAACAAGAGTCTAAACAATTCTTAACCGAGTTTTAGGCACGATTTTGTGGGTGGCATTATGCAGCAAACGCAACAACCCATAAGATCCTTAGAGCGAGTTATTATTGGACTTCCTTATTTGTATATGTGCACAAGTTTGTAGGTAGTTGTCCCCAATGTCAGTTATTTGTAGGAAAGAAAAGGTTAGAAGCCTTTCCTTTGCAACCAGTTGTGGTGTTAGCCCCTTTCTAGCAATGGGGGCTTGATTTCAGTAGGAAATTCAAAGACAAATCAAGCAATGGGTTTTCTTGGATCCTAACATCGACTGATTATTTCACCAAGTGGGTAGAATAAATACCCACTAAAAAGGCTACTGATAAAGTTATTATGGAACTCCTTGAGGACAAGATTATCATAAGATTTGGGGTTCCATCCAAAATAACAACCGACAATGCCAAAGCTTTCAGTTCAGCAGATCTCACATCATTCTACTTCAAATATGGTATTATCCTATCCCGCTCATCTTACTACTATACCCAAGGAAATGGTCTTGCAGATTCAATAAATAAAAACTTAATGGCCATTCTTAAGAAAATAGTTGGAAATAACAAAAATTCTTGGGATAGTAAAATAAAATATGCACTTTGGGTTGACAGAATAACTAAGAAAAGTGCAACAGGAAAGACTCCTTTTGAGTTGGTATATGGTTCAATTGTTTCCTTTCCTATCTATCTTCAATTGCCAATGTATCAGATGCTTCAAGAATATGGTTTAGAAGAAGATGTCATTCCCAATAGAATCAATCAGTTAATTGAATTAGATGAAAGCCTAAGGAATGCTCTTAGCATAAGTATGAGGAAACCAAGAGAAGGTTAAACGAACATTTGAAAAATATTCAAAAACAAGGGTCTTTCATATTGGAGATACAATTTTATTATGGGACAAATGGAAGGAGAAACCAAGAAAACATGGGAAGTTTGATAGTTATTGAATGGGGCCATTCATCATCTATGATATGGATGGCACCAATTCATTTCTTCTCAACACCATGGAAGGAGAAACATTGCTCTTACGAGTAAATGGGAAACATTTGAAATTGTTCTTCAATGATCCTATCTAACGTCCAATAGGGCATTATTTAGAATTTTCTAAACCCTTGTCCTTATGTATCATATTTATTTTGTATCATAACTTATTGTTGTATATTAGTTATGTACCATAGTTTTATGTATCATAGATTTATGTACCATAGTTTATGTATATTATTTTGTATATTATGTTTCAACTTGTATTTCATTTTGGCATTAATTTACATGTATATGGGACTGATGCACTTTAGTTTCTTATAGGAACTGGACATTCTAGGGTCCTCACACACTCTCTTTGATTGAAGATCAGTCGAGTCCACATCCCATAGTTAGAGCCATATGTTATCCATTAAGTTGCACTTAGGATATTTTCAAGTGAGCCACCAAGGATCAGAACAAATCAGTGTTCTTACTCAGTGCTAAGGAAGTTCCACGGTTTCATCAGAACCAGTTGTGGTCACTTTTCTGCATGTTTACACCCCCTCGAGGGAATCATAATAAATGACATAGTATGATGGTTTGTTTTTGTAAAAGGCTTGGCCTTCTTAGGACTTGGTCATCAAATTCATTATCCTCGAGTGTTTTTTCCCTCATCGATTATGTGACGTTGTTTGAAGCGACATATAATTTATGAGTTTTTCACTTAAAATCCTCTAAAGCTGGGATGGTGAAATTGGTGATTTTTTCTTAAAAGGTTATTAAATCCTAGGGTCTATGTATTATACCATGCTATTCAAATTCCTAAATTTTTGTGGACATGCGCTACGTCTTTCATAGGATTTTTCAATTTTTAGTTTTTTAATAAAATCATTGATCAAATGTATTTTAATTGTAAAAGTTCAAAATGTCATAAAATTGGGCTTAGGGAGCCAATTTGGTCATGGGGATGCTTGTTTTTGGACCCAGATCTCCCACTAAACCCGTAAACCCAATTTTGAGAGTCAAATTAGTAAATTTCAATTATTAATTTTGATTTTCTCTCCAAAATGACTTGGAGGGTCAAATAAATGGGAAAATTGGAGAAAATCCAATTCCTAAATCAAAGGCAGCTTGTCAGGGACTTGTCTCTAAGGTGCCAGGGTTGTTGAGGATATTGTATGGGGAAATTATGAGCATAGAGGAGAATCTTCTATCATCAAGGGGGGGCCTCCAACTCACCTCCACCAAAGGGGGCACATTCTCTCATTGAGGGTTTGTTTTTCCACTTGGAAGGAGTTGTTACAGGAGGTGGAGGCTTCCCAAATCAAGTGGGATACCTCAAGATAGGTGATATCCCCCTCTACCACGAATTCAAACTTCCTCCCATGATTTTATCAACCCCCAAAATCACCTCACACTTGGCAAATTCGCCCCCTTGGGGTTTGAGCTCCATTTTTGCTATAAAAGCATGGTCTTTCTCGTCTTTCAAGAGGATGTATTGAACCTATTCCCATTGTAATTTTGTTTCTGATATATTGATAATAATAATGAAGGATTTTGATTCTAGTATGTTGTATTGTATTGTGAGCTTGTATTATGGAAAAATTTGAGGTGAAATCAACTAAATCTCATGCTTTATTTTTATCAAATGATGTGCTTAGATATATTTTAATTTTAATAAGTATTTTCTCTTGTCAAGTTACTTGTTTGCATTTCGTTATCAAAATTTTCTAGGAGAAAAATACTGTAGTTGGTTATACTTATGCTCTCCTGCTTTTTTTATTGATGACGTTAACTAGATCTAACCTTGTTTGTATGAGAAATTGTCTAGTTTTTTGCAAGATTATCTTAGGTAGAAGGGATTTGGAGATCTGTTGCATCCAATTCTATTTTAAAATATCCTTTTGTTGTGCTTAACATATTTATTTTTTTTATCCGTCTCTTCTTCACTTCTTTCAAGCACGGGCTTGGGGTTTTCACTCTTCTTCTCTAAAAATTTCAATCTTTCTTCTTGGTTACAGTTACTTGATGCTTAGTAAAATTGGATAGATCATTCTGATATATGAAATATGATTTAAATTATATATATGTATCATATCTATATTCATTTTTAAAGCTTCATCTTAAAATAGATCTGATTTAGTCTCTTAAAGTGTCATTTTTAAACAAAAAAATTACAATTTTTTGAGCATTTTGAGTAGTGTAGATTATGCATTTGTTTTTATTAATTTGCGACATTCTAAAATGTTTAAATTGTTTTTTTTTAGAAGGTTTTGAGAAAAGTAGGAGGACATACTGCTCAAATTTTGAGTTTCGGTTCACCGGGACATAAAAAACGCCATCCTCCATCCCTCTTCTTCTTTACTTTTATCTCCCGACAGCATTGTAATCCTTTCTATCCTTTTCAAGGGTCAAATTTCAATCATAATTCACATTTTCATCATATCATAAATCCATTAAAAAAGAAATCAAGTGGGATACACAACGCCCACACTCCATCCCCCTTGGGGGGATTCACGGTCTCTTTCATGGTTTGCATTTTACTAATCAACACTTGCGCACACTACACCTTATAGAAAGGATGTATAGTTAAGTTGTTTTTCTTTGATTTCATATTTAAATTTTAAACCTGACTTGTTGCAACAAAGTATGCTCTGGCCACCAACCAAAAACTTTTTGTCGATTATTGGTGGATGATCAGAAAGTGACACATAGTTGCAGTTTAATTTGTCATTAGTTTATTTGATTCTACAAACATCTTTTTCTTCATCAAATTGGAATAAACATTTTTTCTTAAACTAGTGTATGCTCTTTCCCTCTGCGAGCTTTTCCTGGTCTTTGTGGAGTCAAAAGCGGTTTTCGACACTCTCTAAATTCTACACATTAATCTAATAATTCATTAATAAAATCAACTCCCCTAAAAACATTATGAAAATCCAGCATACGATAGTTAACAATCATGGGAAAATTCTTCAAAGGAATTGGGAACCACTGAGTAGCGACCTCGAGATACAGTCAAGCTACATCCTTATTGGTCTACTGTTGGACACCTTCTCAGAGTCTCTGATTCAACCCACATTTCTGAGTGAGGAACCACTTTAGTCATCTTCCAAACATATTATGAGTACTTTCAGTATATCGAGAATCCCCTTCCCGTAACTGAAATCATATTTTAATAATTAAAACTTACTAAAACACATAGCAAAACATTTCATTTCAACATCATTATTTTACTTTGACTCCATTGGCAATGATCATATTCACTTTTATTCCAATTTGCTTATGTGTTGATGATATGCTATTGGAATATTTATTCAAATTTGAAAACAATCTTGTCTCAATAATTTTACTTCATAAACTCCTAAACAACGTACTTCTATCACTAACAACTAAAACTGAAGAGCCTTAGACAACTCTTTCAAGTTAGGGACCACCCCCCTTGGATTCTTTAGGAGTATTTCTTAAACAGAGGAGTCAAGATCAAGTGACAGTACTTGACCCGAGATTTTCCCCCAAGGATAACCCTAGCATCTTGAATATCTCCGTTGCGCTTAACCCCCAGGAGTGTGAAAGGTGACAACAAGATTAATTTGTAGAAATTGATGAGAATTTTTTTTCCACAAAACTACAAACTACAATGAATGAAGATGCTAGTTCTAGCTCCGAAAACAACCAAGCCCAAGGTAAAGGTCAAAATAAAAACACTTCAAGAGGAGATAGAGGAAGAAGAGGTGGGTACAGAGCAAGAGATGGTTACAGAGGAAGAGGTAGAGGAAGATTTGATAACAGAAATATTCAGTGTTATCATTATCATAGGTATGGTCATTTTGAAAAGGATTGCAAATTAAAAGCAAATAAAAGTGTTAATTATGATAAAGAGAGTGACGAATCTTCTGCAAATAATTTATTTGTGGGTGAGTGCACAAAGTTGAGGGACCTTTTAGTTGCAATGGTAGAATTAAGTCAATCACTCTTGATCCATAAAATAGAAATCATCCCAAGCAATCTCGACCCTTCCAAGCCTAGTCCCAAGGCTACCAACATGCATGCCAATTAGGATAGTACACAAAAACGTGCTCTTGTTTTACCTTGCAAAAATGCGCTCATGTTTTGCTTGAATAAAACACACTCATGTTTTTCTTCAATAAAACGTGCTCTCGCTTGGCTTCAATAAAACGTGCTCATGTTTTTCTTCAATAAAACGCACTCCCGTTTTGCTTCAATAAAACACACTCCAGTTTTGCTTCAATAAAATGTGCAAAATGGGGGGGTCCTTAGTGGTAAGGGGAGACATAGGGATGTGTGTGTGTGTGTGTGAGAGAGAGAGTGAGAGAGAGAGAGAGAAATATAGAGTGGGTTGGGGGTACTTAGTGGGATGGGGTGACCTATGGATGTGTGTGTGAGAGAGAGAGAGTAAAAGGTGTGTTAGTATTTTAGGAGTGCGGGGGGGGGGGTTAGATTAATGTGGGGATGTCTAGGTGTTGGAGAGGGGATGTAGTAGGGGGGTGGGGGTTAGAGGTAGTTGGATTGGTTGGGGAGTGATATAAGGGAGGGGTGCGTTAGTCGTAATGGGAGACCTGTGGATATGTGTGGGGGTGTCTAGGTGTTTTAGGTTATAGGTTAGGGGGTGTTAGTGGTAAGGGGAGACATAGGGATGTGTGTGTGTGTGAGAGAGAGAGAGAGACGAAGATAAATTGGAGGAGGGATGATTAATGGTATGGGGTGACCTGTGGATGTGTGTGTATGTGTGTGTGTGAGAGAGAGAGGAAGGGGTGTGTTAGGAGTTTAGGAGTTGGGGGGTTAGATTAATGCGGGGGTGTCTAGGTGATGTAGAGGGGATGTAGAGGGGATGTAATAGGGGTATGGGGGTTAGAGGTAGTTGGATTGGTTGGGGAGTGATATAAGGGAGGGGGTGTTAGTGGTAAGGAGAGACCCGTGGATGTGACATGTGGATGTGTGTGGGCATGTCTAGGTATTGTAGGTTATAGGTTAGGGGGTGTTAGTGGTAAGGGGAGACATAGGGATGTGTGTATGTGAGAGAGAGAGAGAGAGAGAGAGAGAGAGAGAAAGATATAGTAAAGGGGGGGTTTCCTTAGTGGGACGGGGTGACCTATGGATGTGTGTGTATGTGTGTGAGAGAGAGAGAGAGTAAAAGGTGTGTTGTGAGTTTAGGAGTGGGGGGCGGGGTTAGATTAATGTGGGCATGTCTAGGTGTTGTAGAGGGGATGTAGTAGGGGGGTGTAGGTTATAGGTAGTTGGATTGGTTGGGGAGTGATATAAGCAGGGGGGGGGGGGGTTAGTAGTAAGGGGA
>LPNX010762071.1:0-26923 GCA_001517045.1 Pseudotsuga menziesii
AGAACGTTTCTGGTCAAAAACAGAAGCAATAACAGACACAGGCAGTGCCAAAGGAGACTCAGCAACAATCAGAACTCACCCAGCAATCCACTATCTTCCACAAAGGGAAAAAACCAGGGTATACGCGACTGTGTGCAGTAAACCCGCGTGTATACGCGGAAATCACAAAGAAAACCGCGTGTATACGCGACTGTAAACAATAAAACCGTGTACAGGAAGAAAAAGATGCATAAACCACAGGAAAACAGACAGGCTGAGACTTATTTCACACCAATCAGGCTCTACCAAGCATACATGCCCCCATACCCGACACAGAAACAAGAGAAAGAGAGCAATTCAAATACATTGAATGCCAATAAACCAATCCCCAAAGGTCAACTACTAGGAAATCCCCAGCAGAGTCGCCAATTCTGTTACGGAGAGAAATTCCTATGGCTTGGGGTACCACAACAGACAGCTAGACTCCAGAAATCAATCTTCTCCAATATGCAATAGAAATAAACAATCTAACACTAAAGGATCGAACCTCGTACCTTATTCCGGACGGTTGAAGTAGATCCCCGTTGAGCTTTCCAATCTTCAGCTTGAATTGTTATAGCACGTCCTCAATCAACAAGTAAACAATACAAGCATACTATATTTCATGGTGTTAGATCTATTCTAGCATATATAATCAATAATGTAAAAGAATTTGACATATTCCCATGGAAACAATATTCATTCAAATACATATTACTGGACAGGAAAAGATATTTCTATTAATCAGAATCAGAGATTACAAGTGACAACCTCTGACGGCACGTCTGCGAACCGGAGAAACTGAATCCCCCACTTGGGCCTCCACCACCTCAATCCTCCATCACTTCGATAGCAAGCTTACTAACAATGGGCAAGCTTGGGAAGAACACAACAGTGCTCCAAGGGACAAAGGGATGCAGACTCAAGCATAAAGTTCTGGCAACAATGGACTATAGTTTCGATGCTCTCAACTTTCTCTTATGCTTTCAATGTACCAAGGGGTTCCTTATATAGCTCTTCAAAGGGATACTGAAGGGTCGAATCCGTGCGATCTCAAGGCATATGGAAGGCCAGGAGTCATATGAGTCGGATCCAAGTCAAGGAACAATCCAAAAGGATTTGGATTTATGCACACATCCCGATGTACGCCACTATCGAGGGAATATCCGCGTATGTACGCGGTTATCGGGGAAAAAGCCGCGTATATCAATATTATAATGTTTTTTGGGGATGATTAAGGTAACATCAAAAGATATAAAGTGGTCCAAAGGGGGTAATGAGTCTGCAGCGGGACAAGGGAAGGCCATACAATGTGTGATTCACCTAGTGTGGTGAAATCCGCTATAACACGCATAGTCATTCAAAACTTGATCGATAAATGACATGGGGAAGTTATGTTTAGGAAAAGACCTATTTAGATCTCTAAAATCAGTACACACATAGATGGTCCCCTTATTTTTATCTACATCAACGGTATTGGATACCCATTCAGTTAAGGGAATTAGGTAAATGAAGCTAGATTTAAGAAAATTTTCTACCTCAGCCTTAATGGCTAGCATCTTATAGGGATTCGTAGTGCGCAAACATTGTCGAACATGATTAGCTTTACGATACATTTTTATTTCATGTTCAAGAAGACGAGGATTGATCCCTATCATTTATTCATACGACCAAGAAAATACATCATGAAATTACTTGAATAGCTCGGTGTATGTTTGAATCTCCTCAGTTAAACATTTGGCATCATTGTAAACGTTCTCTACTTTACCAAGGGTCCTAGAAATGTTAAACGCAATGGTTAGTGATATTTTTTCCATGTTCCCTTCAGCATATATACCATGAGTACCTACTCGGAGCACGTGATGACCAAATTTATCACTTAAGGTCATCCAAAATTCATCACACTCAATCCATTCAAGCTCTGGTAGAAAGAAAGATCAGTGATGCATCTCCTCCCAAGGATGTTCTTGACTAGTCATGGCCTCAATAATAGCTTCATATGAAGGAAAATTGTCATCAAGGAAGTCATGTGAGCATGATGAAGTGGACTCCCAAGTAGGAGGCACAAGGATATCCTCCTCTTCCGTCCGTGAAGGGAAAGGATCGGATCTAAAGTGATATCAAGCACAATTTGGTAGGTGATCTATGCTGTAGACAATGACATTTCCGTGTCGGTGGGTGAATGACCTTCATCAAAATCAACCGGAGAAGGGATAGTCCATAGGTCGTTCAAATACGAGGTATGAAACAAGACAGAACTCATTGATTTTGGTAAGGTGGATTCTGGTAAAGGCCATGACCTTGACCAGTACAATAATAACCTCCTCCCATATGACGCATGTAAGGGTTCATAGGAATTTGCATGTAAGGCATTCCTTGGGAAGGGTGGACAATATTACCAAAATTATCCATATGATGTAAGGGATGGTCCCAGACACCTAGGGAGGAACGTAGCCTCTGGACATAGGTATGCCAGATGATGGGGGAACCATACCAAAGGGACCATGCCCTCCCAAGGGCCCACTTGAAGTATAGGGAGGATTTGTCATGAGAAACACATTCGAAGGGATAGGTATAGTGGATGATGGGATGAATTATGGGATATAAGTCATAGATCCAACGTTCAGATATCCACCACCACCCATAATAGGATGAAAACTAGGGTGAGGAGAAGATTAAGGGGGTGGCCACCCCCAACAAATGGAGTAGAAAGAGGGATATGAACACCTCCAAACTAATATGCAGTGAGAGGGGATCTTGCGCCCCTTGTTATGGAGATAAATTCCTATGGCTTGGGGTACCACAACAGACAGCTTAACTCTAGAAATCAATCGTTTCCTATATGCAAGAGAAACCAAACAACTAACACTAAAGGATCTCGATTCGTACCTTATTCTGGACGGTTGGTGTAGATCCCCGTTGAGCTTTCCAACTTCAGCTTGAGTTGATGAATTGCTTCCTCAACATTCAATAAACAAGACAAGCATACTATATATAATTGTGTTAGCTCTACTCTAGCATATATAATCAATAACATATAAGCATTTGAAATCATCCATGGATAATATATTCATTAAAACACACATTATTGGACAGGAAAAGATATTTCTATTGATATAAAATAAGATATTACAATGACTACAACCTATGTCGGCATGTCTACGAATCGAAGAAACCGAGTCCCCCACTTGGGCCTCCACCACTTCAATCCTCCATCTCTCGATAGCAAGCTCACAAGAAAAAGGTAAGCTTGGGAAGAACACAAAAGTGCTCCAAGGGACAAAGGGGATGCAGACTCAAGCATAAGTTTTAGCAACAATGGACTATAGTTCTCTTGCTCTTAATTTCTCATATGCCTTCAATGTATCCAAAGGGTTCCTTATATATCTCATAAATGGGGTAATGAAAGGTCGAATCCGAGTGATCTCAAAGCAAATGGAAGGCTAGGAGACAAGTGAGTCAGATCCACATTAAGGAAAACTCCAAAATAAATTGGATTTTTGCACACATCCCGATGTATGCGGTTTTAGAGGTCAAACCCGCGTATATACGCGATAAAGGGATTAAAAGTCGCGTATGGAAATTTAAGCATGTTTTTAGGGATGGTCTAGGAAACATCAAAGGAATAAAAATGGTCCATGGGGTCTAAGGAGTCTGCATAGGGACAGGGAAGGCCATAAAAGTGTGATTCACCATGTGCGGTAAAATCATCTATAACAGATGCCCCCTAACGTGTGAGGTTAGAGGGGTCATACGATGGCCGAAATACATTATAAGTCCATCCCAGAAATGAAGTGATGAAGAACCCAGTGGAAGAACCAGCCACCCAATCAGCACTATACAATGATACAACTTTGCATATAATTGTGAATACATATAGCAGTCCCGGATACATAAGAGTACAATGGCCATGAATAGGCATGATACAATATGACAAATGTGGTCATCGCGACATGCAATATACATAGATCAGAATCTCCATGATGAAGATATCCATGAAGACTGAAGATATACAATGGATCAAGATCTCCATAATGGCTGGAAATATTTGACATCTACTAGAATCAAGTCACGAGAGCTGAAATCTCATGAACATTGGCACGATCAAGGAGGTAGCATATATGAGATTCCACCAATCTAGAAGGTCTTCTACACAAATTGCTACGATTACATGTCCTAATATGTGAATAGAGGTGTTGAGGTTGAACATAGTAGTCCATTGTCTGATTACCGGTCATTGATGTATACCGTTAACAGACGCGAGATCACCCACCAATAACGAAAATGGGAATCAAGGTACTAGAGTGAAAACTAGCAAGTGTGAATAAACTTGTTGAGGTCGAACACTTGAGAGAATCCATCGATCAAGGGACATTAATGTATTCCCAAAGAACTGTCGATGGCGAGAGAACCTGCCACTGATGATTGCAAGTCTCAAGGAACTCAAAGATGACTCTAGATTCCTATCCTAGAAGAAATGATTTGAAGTCGATGGGATGAAATCCACTGGAAGGAGGGAATTAAGGCATCCCCCATCATCCAACACGAGGTACTCAGGAAAGCTGTATAATGTGGAAGGACTTGATCATAAAGTGCATGAACTAGTAACTGTACTGGGAATGGCCGACATGAAAAGTCAAGATAACTGAGAAATGGATGACTCAGGTTTCAAATTCCTTTGAACAAGAGCATAACGGTGAATGGTGACTGAATACAGGAAGTATAGAGACTCGATATGCAAAATTGGGACATCTCTGCGACATAGGAGGCATCGGCAGAGGCTCCATAGGGACTAGAAGCTTAACCAGTCGGTGGAGATAAACTCAGATAAACGAGTACAACTATTAAATTCAAACTACTAACCCAACCAACGGATGTGATGTACAGTGTTCTGTTCGAAGGCGACACGACTCGACTACTGCCAAAGATAACACCTTTCCTTGTCTAGCTTTTTGGTTTTTTAATTTTTTTTTTTGGACTTTTTCAAATATTTGAAAATCTTGAAAAATAATAAAATTGCTTTAAAGTTACAGACTAGGCGGAGACAAGTGTCAAATGGGAAAACAAACTAGTTCCAAGTAGTGGAACATACCTATGCTCAATGCAAGGACACATGTGTAGGATAGCAACACTCGGGGGAAAATCCCCTCCCGGTAAAAATAGTGAATCAAGTTGCAAAGGATATATAAAATGGCTCTACGTGGCTAGACATGAGACAAGCTCGGGCTATATGGCTGATAATAAAAGTCAGGGAAGCCGGCATAAGGCTCAATGAGGTAGGCAAAGCTCATGATAATGCAGTTACAACTTGACATAAGGGAGTCTAGAGGAAACAGGCTAGCAAACAATCAAGAGGAGTGAGAGGTTCTTGCTCAAAGTCATGGCGGTACTATACAAAGAACTTTTGGACCTAAGAGAGGACTCACAGCATGGGTACCAAATGCAAAGGGGAGCTAACTAGGACACCCATGTATAGGAAATATTTACCATTCACATAGTACCACTTCTAACAACAACATGAAGGTTCCGTGATACCATGGAATGGGTTCGTACCTAAGGTTAAAATGAAACAGTCATAAGGTCATGCAAAATGTAAGCGGATGTGAAATCCTAACCTAAATGCCAATTTAGACATGATACCCATGATAGGAACAAACGGGTCGAAACCTTGAAGAGAGTGTACAAAAAATGGACCCTACATGACAACCATATTAGTCCAAAACAACCCAAAATAGTCAATAAAGAATCCAAACTATAGGGAATAGGGAGAAATGATCATGACAAATAAATTCAAAGGAAACATTGCGGTGGACAATGGGCCATAAAAAGGAATGTAAAGTGTAGACCCAATGTTCACGTATCCACTACCACCCCCATGAGGGTGACCACTGGTGTAAAGGCCGAGCGAAGGGAATAAAAATCCTCCACACGTGGAGTAGAGGATGGAATATGACCATTCCCAAATCTATGAGCACGGTAAGGGGCTATGATGCCCCCAAGTCTGACACCAAGGTCTATACTAGGACCAAGGACAGGTGATAGGATACCAGACATGTCGAAAATAAAAGGACCCAAACTCAAGAGAGCATAAATATACTCAAGTAACCACGATCCCAAAGGCCAACTAGCACACAAAGAGCACACTCCTAAGAAAATCTACAGCTAAAATACAAGCAAAAAAAGGGGAGGATATGTGAGCTCCCGAATGAAGCAGGTATGTCTCGCTTGGGAGAGGCTTGAAACTCCCATACACTACAAGCGAAGGTACATAACCAATTATAGTGGCCCTTAGCTTCAACGCATAAAGCGATTGTGTTGTCCGCTCAAGCAGACATTCGGAGGCAGGATTGACCGAATGGGTAGGGTAGCAAAGCCCGAAACTCTCGAAAGAGCCCCTAGATACAAATACAATCCTGGAAATATCTTCGGTGCTACTCAGTTATGACTAGGGGTCATCCCAATCAATAACCACTCACACTGCCTCATGCTTAACTCCCTTGAAAGAGGAGGATCCTAAGAAACACTAATTATACCAAGAAATTTCACACTCTCACCTAGACAGACACATACATGTTGTTGTTTAGTGGTATTGGAGAATTCACTCACAATGAACTATTCCAAGACCCTAAAACCTAATCTTGTTTATGAACCCCATCAAAGAAAAATGTGTAATTCATTTTAATTAAGCATTGATTTTAATTGGCTGTAGTTACTCAAAGGGAAATGATCGTGCAACTAATGAAGTTATGACTCAGCAGTGAAGTAAATATGCACACCATAACAAACAATGCTAAGTGCAATCTTTGTCAAATGAAAAATAGGGTATGCCACTACATGAGATGCATAAATATATATTCTTTTCCGAATGCCAATGTAATCCTTCCTATATGAAAGCCTAAATAAAACTCTCATCCAAGCAATCCAATGCAAGTACCTCCTCATATCCATATGCAAAAAAAATGCAACTACCTTGTATTTTTCAATATAAAAGAATGAAAAATGCAATAAAAGTCATCTAAAACTCTCAGTCTCTGCAGCAAGTATAAAACACAAGCCCAGCAAGACACCGAGAGAAAAAAGAGTAATGCACTAATGGAAAAACAAAAAGGATAAATGAATAAAACTACTTTCAAATAAAAATCAATGAAAAAGCGGTCTTTGGTCACAAAATAAGCATCCAACAGACAACATCAGACCCAAGGAAGACCCAACCACACTCACAACCCACCCAACAACATCCCACAACATCAAACTCACCAAAAAGGAGGATGTACGCGACTGTTTAAAGAACAGTTGTGTATATACGTGACTTTTGGCCAAAAAGATGCATGTATACATGGATTTTGGCCATAAACTTGCATGTATACATGACTTTTGCCCAAAAATCCGTGTATGTACATGACTTTTGGCCAAAAACCTGCGTATACAGAGAAGGCAGTGGTCAAAAGCAGGCCAAGGGTCAAACTAATAAATGGGATTGTCAATGGATGAACATACTATAAAATGCAACACAGAAACAAGGAGAAACAAAGAGCAAGTCAATAATATCAAGCACATTGTGCCCCCAAACGCCAAAGAAAAACAAGGAACATCCCTAGCGGAGTCGCTAATTCTGTTACGGAGAGAAATTCCTATGGCTTGGGGTACCACAATAGATAGCTTAACTCTAGAAATCAATCCTTTCCTATATGCAAGAGAAACCAAACAACTAACACTAAAGGATCTCGATTCGTACCTTATTCTGGATGGTTGGTGTAGATCCCTGTTGAGCTTTCCAACTTCAGCTTGAATTGATGAATTTCTTCCTCAACATTCAATAAACAAGACAAGCATACTATATATAATTGTGTTATCTCTACTCTAGCATATATAATCAATAACATATAAGCATTTGAAATCATCCATGGATAATATATTCATTCAAACACACATTATTGGATAGGAAAAGATATTTCTATTGATATAAAATCAAAGATTACAATGACTACAACCTATGTCGGCACGTCTGTGAATTGAAGAAACCGAGTTCCCCACTTGGGCCTCCACCACTTCAATCCTCCATCTCTCGATAGCAAGCTCACAAGAAAAAGGTAAGCTGGGGAAGAACACAAAAGTGCTCCAAGGGACAAAGGGGATGTAGACTCAAGCACAAGTTTTGGAAACAATGGACTATAGTTCTCTTGCTCTTAATTTCTCATATGCCTTCAATGTATCCAAAGGGTTCCTTATATAGCTCATCAATGGGGTAATGAAAGGTCAAATCCGAGTGATCTCAAGGCATATGGAAGGCTAGGAGACAAGCGAGTCAGATCCACATCAAGGAAAAATCCAAAAGAATTTGGATTTTTGCACACATGCCGATGTACGCGGTTTTAGAGGTCAAACCCACGTATATACGCGATAAAGGGTTTAAAAGTCACGTATGGAAATTTAAGCATGTTTTTAGGGATGGTCTAGGAAACATCAAAGGAACAAAAATGGTCCATGGGGTCTAAGCAGTCTATTTAGGCATAGGGAAGGCCATAAAAGTGTGATTCACCATGTGTGGTAAAATCAGCTATAACACCCCTAAATCCAACACTAGGTCCAGTACTATGAACGTGGATGGATGATGGTATACTAGATAAAACATTCGACATTCCAAAAGTAAAATGGTTTGTGGTATAGATAACGAACTAAGTTTTAACACCCAACCCTCCCGAGGAAAAATTTGGGACATAGTTCGAAGACCATGTGAGCTCGAAAGGGTTCGTTCCTACAGGATGGGAAATACCAGTTGTATATGGGTTGATGTAGACCAAAGTCCCTGGGATCAATAAGATAGTGGTAAAAGGATCCCTATGGACTCCTACTCCCAATGTATACAACGGGGATGGAGGGAACTATGTAGTGTCGGAAGTAGTACTGACCACAAAATTCCTACGGATATGTTGATGGGAAAGAGAATGCATATAATGTCTATCCCTCTTATAAAGAGGCTACGAAGGGTCAAAAGGCAGTAAACCCGCTAAACGGTGAGAATGACAAAGCATTAAAGCTCGATCCACGATGACTCCATAGAAAGAAACTCAAAAACAATGATCCCTATGGCTAACTAATATACACAAAACACACCCCTAAATAAGATAGGACAAATTCACACAAGCAAGAAATGAGGATAAATTAGCTCCTGAATGCAACAGGTAATTCTTGCTTAGGAGAGGCATGAGGTTCCCATACACTACAAGTGGAGGTGTGTGACCAATTATAGTGGCCCTCAACTTCAACTCATAAAGTGACTATGTCGTCCAAACCCTACCTAGATAGGACACTCATAGGATAACCTCTGCAAGTACACCCTACGATACCTAGGGAAAAAAACTAAGGTCACCTCAATATAACCAATTCTCAAGCGGACAGTCGTAGGAAGGATCCACCATATGTGTAGGGTAACTAAGAATGAATCTCAAAAGCACCAAAGGTACCTCAATATCCCCTAGATACAAATAGGATCCTGAAAATATATGTGGAACTCGGTGAAGGTAGTGGAGGGCTATCCCCACTATCAACGTGCGTTGTGGCTCGTGATTGACTCCTGTGTAAGGGGAGATTCTTGAGAAAACCAATTATAGCAAGATTTCTCCTCTTACCTAGTTAGACACCTAATTGTTTTTGTTTTATAGTCTTGGAGAAGTTTACTCACAAAATCCTATTGCAAGACTCTAAAACCTAAGCTTGTTGGTGCACCCTATAAAATAAAAAATTTCTACTCAATTTTAAATCAAAAGTCTATTTTAATAGGTTGTGCTTACTTAAAGGATATGGCCATGAAACCAATGATGTTATGAATCAGCAATAAAAATAAATATGCACACCTGAAAACATGCCAAGTGCAATCTTGTTTTCCAAATGAAAAGATAGTATGCCACTAAATGAAATTCATAAAAAGATTCCCTTTCCTTTCAAATGCAAATGCAATCTTTCCTACATAAAATACTAGACTAATTCCATTCCAAGAAAACCGATGCAAGTTCAATGCAAATGAACATGCAATAACGCAAATATATTTGTATTTTCACAATAAATTAATGAAAATGCAAAAGAGAACCACTAAATTATCAGTGTTGGTTGTGGAGCTTGATCTTCTAAATTTAGATATGCTATTGCTTAGTTGTGTTTGTACCCGAGTTTTACTATACACTTGGCCTAACAGGGGGGTGTGGGGGGACATTGTTCCGCCATGGGGGTTCAGAGGGGACCATCCCCCCAACTAGGGGGTCCATGGGAAAATCCCACAAAATAAAAAAATTTGGGTGTTTGTTGGCCAATAGTTTACAGGACCACGGTATTTTCCCATGTTAATTATCCTATAAAAGAAAAACATTGTAATACAATTGTGTATTGTATTGTAACATTGTAAAATTATCTATGTGATTGTGTGAGAGAGATTGTGAAAGAGTTAAGATGACGTGCATCGGTTGTGATGCAGGTTGTATCCATTCATTTCTGTTGTATGGTATAATAATAAAAGGATTGACAATTTATGTGTGCAGGACGTAGCCCATATTGGGTGAACCACACTACAATGGTGTCCTCAAAAGGTTTAAGCACATGAGAAATTGTATATATATAAAACCTTTAATCATATAAAATATAACACAACATGGTTACAATGCCTTACTCATTATAGAATAAATAGAAATCCAAATCCCTCATATCTTCTGTGCACATTATTTGGATAGACAAAGTTAATGGTAGAGGTTATGGGAAATTTGGCTTGCTTCCAACCGATAATTTCAACAAAAATTATTCAGTCATAACATTCTTGTATACTAGTAAACATCCATTATATCCTTTATCTTACCCATAACATCCTTCCCTTCTAATGCAATTCATATATGAAGTGAACATTATTTAATTTTGCATAAATAATTAAGCCCTCACAAAAGTAGATTAATCAAAATGTACTTGTTTTCCAATTGATTTAAGTTTAGAGCATCTATTTCCTTTTCCGCAGTGTTAAGTGGTCAAAACTATGAAAAAGGAATTTGACCTTTTACTTTTCAAATTTGAAAAGTAACACAAAAGTGATTGTTTCGCATTTGAAACATTATAAGAACATTACTTGTGCAAAATAAATTTGTAAGAACTGTGCCAATCAGAGTACTAATATGAACGAGTATGACTTATAGATATAAACCACCACCATACCATAGTTAGAGGATAGAGATTGCACAAGTTAGCAATTGAAGCACATGATCAAGCTAATGGAGTTAGTTGAGAGAATGAAGTGTTCTTACATGATCAAGCTAATGGAGTTGGTTGAGAGAATGAAGTGTTTTTGTATGTAGCTGACATTCTCTTTTTGGTGCTTGGTAAATGCAAATTCATGGTATTATGGTTTTAAAGACTATTTGTTGGGATCAAAAGCAGTGATCTTAATTGTAATGAGTCTGTAAAACCAGTAGTGTATTCTCTCCCTCTGCACTTAGTGTGATCAGTTGGGATCAGAAACTCTGGTTAATTCTAGTCTTCGCTTGTGATGATCTTTGCCCTCCGAAGACAAACAAGAAATATTTGAGTCTGTATTGAAGGAATTGCATCATCCAAAGTTTGGTGTTCGTGCATTTTGGTCTTGTCATCTCTCTTGGTATGAGAGCCAGCATTATTTGTATCATCTCTTACTACTTGTAAGTTTCATAAGATCTTTTAATCAAATTCCAGTCTTTTAAAATCTTTCTGTGTAAAAGCAATATGGGAACAAAGTTTATTTTTGTGAAGTATTCGTCTGGAATAGCTATGATATTTGAGTCCGATTCAGGGTTTTTTGGTTTCATCCATTGGTTTCAGGTGCCGTAAATCCACTTTTGTTGTCTTTTAAAAGACCTATAGGGTATCATAAATCCCAATTCTATTCATTTACTTCTTGATTCCGGTAAGTGTTCCATGAATCCTTCAATGGAATCTGTAGGTATTACATCACTAGATTGCCAATCTACAGATCAGACCAGTGTTTCTTTGACTGAAAGAAGATCTTCCTTTCAGAATCTTGGAGCTTCGCCATCCATAATCACCATTGATGATACAATACCTTCCCCTGACTAGAAAATACTTGAAATTTTACCCTTTGAGGTTTATAAAATGAAGTGGTGGAAGTATAAATCCATCATGCAAATTAAAATCAGTTCCCTAGACATCACCCTCACTAACGAGGAAGATCCCATTCACATCAATCTAATTGATAACTAACAAATTGATTAGGAAAAAACAAAAGGTTACAGATATGTGCATCTGGACGCTGTCAAATTAGGACTCGGTCCATTAGTATGACCCTATATGAATGTTTCTTCTTTATGTTGTGTTTTGGATACCCGTCACTTAGATTTTTTTGATGCTTTAATTGGAGGTTTCAAAGGTCCCTTGCATAATGGACCATTTTTGATACTATATTTCCTAAATATTCTGTAAGCTCGGATGACCCCTACATCTATGATTTACTAAAAGCTTATATTCATACTCTAGGTTTCAAAATGGATACTGGATCCAAAATCATTCAGCTTAAATATCTATTTTTCATCCACTTTGGAAATGATTCCCTCCCACATCTTACACATAAAGAGTCTTCCCTCTTTGAAATTTCCTCTAAACTAGAGAAGGATTGCTCCTCAGAGTCACCTAATTCATTTTAGACCAGGGAAAAATACTTTGTCTCCTTACCTTTTAACCCCCTAGAAAAAACAAAAGCTCAAAAATCCTCTGCTGCCCTTATGTCTCACTCAGAAAGAGAATTCTGTGCAAATGAAATCAAAGAAATCTTAGACAAAGGCCTTATAGAACCCTCTAATATCCCTTGGGCATGTCGAGCATTTGTTGTCAATAAACACTCTGAGATAAAAAGAGGAAAACCCAGATTGGTTGTGAATTTTAAACCCTTGAACAAAATCCTTGAACTAGTCCATTACCCTCTACCTGATAAATCTAGTCTGCTGCAAAGAATATCAGGATGCACAATTCTAAGCAAGTTTGACTTGAAGTCTGATTTTTACCAGATTGGAATTGAAGCAAAATACAGGTACACAACTGCCTTTGTTGTTCCTCATGGGCAGTATCAGTGGAAGGTCCTTCCATTTGGAATTAATAATGCACCATCAGAATTCTAGAAAATAATGGCATATATCTTCAGAGAAAAGAAATGGGAATTAGTGTACATAGATGATATTGTTATTTGTTCCAACAATTTGCAGGAACATTTGAAACATCTTCAAGAATTTTATTCTTTGGTTTTCAAACATGGATTGGTTTTGCCAAAATACAAAATGGAAATTGGAAAAAAGGACATTGAATCTTTAGGATATAAAATAAGTAAAGGACATGTGATCCTTCAAGAACATGTCTTGAAGGTTTTTTCTAACTTTCCTGATTAGATCTTATAAAAAGTTCAACTGCAGAGATTTTTGGGAAGCCTAAATTATATTAGGCCATTCTACAAAGGACATGCAGATGACATTCATCTACTACAACAACGACTGAAGAAAAATACCCCAAGATGGAATAAAGATATGATAGATGCAGTAAATAAAATCAAATAAAAAGTAAAACAACGTCCTTCACTCTCACTACCACAAGGTTCGGGTCAAATGGTGATTGAAACAGATGCCTCCAATAAAGGTTAGGGAGGTATTCTCATATAAAAACATGGAGATCAAGAAGAAATCTATGGCTATGCTTCAGGATCATTCAAAAATGCAGAAATCAATTATTCGTCAAGTCACAAGGAAATCCTCGTAGTCAAAAAGACTGTAAAAAATTTCAAGCTGTATCTAAAACTTGTCAAGTTCATTGTTAGAACAGATCTGAAAATAATTCCTGGTATATTCAAGAATGAAAATATTATGGAAGAAAATAGTTCTAGGATTTTAAAATGGTTTCTTTAGTTGCAAAACTTTGATTTTGAAATTGTATATAAACCAGGATATTTAAATTGTGTTGTTGATATGCTAACCAGAGAAGAATTTCAGGAGAAACCTAGCCTCAACATGTTTCGCTATGGAGCATCCAACTCGTCAAACAAAAAATATAAGTTGCAGATCTTCAATGATCTCTTGTTAGAAGAAGAAAAAGAATATTTTTTGAATTGTGCCAACAAAAAGGAAGCAGATAAGTATCTGGCACTCTCTTTGATCCAACAAGTAAATGCCTCTCCTCTGAAAATACAAATATTGGAGAGATGGGAAAAACAAGCCTTTAAAGGATTAGAAAATGCCATGTACCAGCTTCAATAGCTTAATGACATTTGGGTTGACACATCTTATACATATGGACAAGAATTGTATTATGTGGATATATGTCCAGGATTTTTAACATGGAATAGTTATAACCTCATATTGCAGTTCCAGAGAACAGGGAGAAATAATAATTTGTGGAGATCCTTCTACACTAGTGCAACAACAATGGTCCGGATGGACAGATGTTTTCCTTGATAAATTCTATCCAAGAAAAGATTGGGTTCAACGACATGCAAATTTCATCCAATACCTTCAAGTAGACATGATCGTATCACACCACAATCATATGTGGTTTAAATTTAAATTGCGACATCTTGGAGGAGCTTACTATCCTCTTGAACCCCCTATTTTCACTCAGAAATTCAGAAGAATGGACAAAAATGGTTACATCTTAGATCATAAAATTCATTCAAGAAGAATTCCTTTAAACCTTAAAGTTGAATCCATTTTTCAAGGAGAATTCTGTTGTATTCGTAATGAAGTCATGATCGGATCTGATGTGGAACAATGTTTCTCAAATTCCTTATTTCTGGATACCAAATTTGGTTTAGATAGCGACTCTAACTCTGATAGATTCGTTGGTTGTACATGTGGGGAAAACCCATGTATTTGTAATCATGACAATGAATAATGGAAAGCGTCATGGGCCGCTAACAGTAGCTCCACTGTGGAAAATATCCAGTCTGTTGTGAGTAAATATCAATTTATTGTCAGTTTGTAGATTCTTTCAAATGGTTTGGGTGACTTACCCAACAAAAGGTGCGATTTGATCCACTACCATCAGATCCGAAGCAAGTCTTTTTACCGTTACTTGTAAGTTTTGGGTCACTGGTTTACCGGCTAAAATTGTATAAATAAGGTGTTCCTCCTCTCATTTGGACACCGTGTGCTTCCGAGTCTAGTAAGCTTTCTGCATTTTGTTAGTGTGTCAAGCACTGTGTATGCTCTCCCTACGCAACATGGATCCAGTCCTAATTATTTAAATGCCAAAAGGAAAATAACATTAATATACTCTTCGTATTTATGGTATGGGATCTAATTTTTCTTTATTGATTAAATTTATTTTATTTAATTTTAGTTGTTAAATCAATTAATGATATTTTTATATTTTTTTGTTTGAATCTCTAGATGAAGAACTAGATTGTTGTCATTTCAGATTGTTGTTTGACTTTGAGGTAAGTAGGGGGCAGTGGACACTTATTTTGACAATGAGACTGCTGATTTTGAAAGAACACAAGTCAAAGAAGCAACAACAAAAGAGAAAGAACCAGAAATAACAGAAGGAGAGCCAAGCAAAGTACATCACCTAGCATCCATGGTCCTTCAAATGAGTAAAATGAGTCATGATAGACTATTATTATTTCCATGGCTTAAGGGAAATAGCTATCCATTGAGCCGTAGAGCATTTAATGCGGCTGCAGCAAGCTTGATGATCGTTGGATCTTAACTTGCTCGAGATCTAACGGTTATCAAACTTGTTGTAACATCATTAAATTCTATGCAAGTCAATGGATAGACATCAGTGCTTGTCCCATTGGGGATTGAGCCCTTCTCGGTCCCTATCATTGATTAAATTTGAAGGATGGGTATTTATTTCAATTGGAAGGGAATTTATTCTCTCATCCCTTCAGAGATGAAGGGAAATATAAATAATTGTCATTTAATGGACAAGTATAAATTAACCAAACCTTTTCGCCAAAAAAAATGCAAAAAACAAATATTGTTTTTTCAGCGCTTGTTGTGAAAGCATACATGTATGTGATGGAGGGGACTAAGTCAATTGAATCCTTGCAACTCAATGTATGTCTAAGTCTCAACACTCTTTTTAAATTGAACCAGAATACCAAAAGAAGTTTAATAATGGATAGATTTGAGAAAGTTATAGGTGTGTGTAATTAAGTGCTTGGGGCTCTAAAATTTGTTGTGTTTTGTACCAGTCCACGGTTCACTAAATCGATAGTCATCGGTAGGAATTTAAATTACTTAATGAAAAAAAATAATGTGTATAACCTCTAGCGGCCTAAAACATTTTCCATGCTGATGCAGGCCACTACCCTCTTTATTGTCTTACTAAAAGGCATGATAATGAGGAATAGGACCTAAACTTATGGACTTCACCTTCAAAGAATGCCTTGCAATCACATTAGTAAGGAGTGATAAGAATATCAGAACCATCCAACATGTCAAATCTTAGTTGATACTGTTAATTAAAGACTTATAAGGTAAATTTAATATAAGACTTATAATTGTATCTTACTCTATGTGTCTTGACACATTTAATATTTTATTGTTGTCTTTGGGCCTTGACCCAATCCGTAATATAAGGTGAGGATGTGAAAGCATAATAATTCTTAGTTATGACTATGAGATGGGGATTTAAAGAGAAGAGGATGTAAAGACAAGTAATTTTTATATGTATTTTGGTAGTGATGAGGAAAAATGCTGTGAGAAACCACAAATGTTTGGATGGACTGAGCGAGATTACATCACAATCATGGCACCCATCAAATTGAAGACTGTTCTTGAGCCAACAATTGTTTTTTTTAATTTTATTAATAACCATTGTGCATGCCATTATTTGTATTTGGATGACATCGAGTGTTCTTTATAGTTGTCATGAGTCCATGATATTCATGCAAGAAATGAAGTCTTGTAGAGGATGACTTATCAAACCATCCTTTTGAATTTCATTTTGACGAAAAAAGAGTGGACATTGGTAGTGAGGTTCACATAGGTAGTAGGCACAAATTTTTGAGCTTGTATTGGGCCTATTAGTAGACTAGTAGTTGTTATTTTTTGTTATAGTCTTAGTTGTTGAAACATTGTCACACTTTAGATTGCAACCCCAGGTGACTTGGGAGTCAGAGTCACATCTCCATTGCTATTTCCTCGTAGTCATCAATGATTACTAGCCATGTTGCACAACTAAGCAGTGAGTGCATGGCATGAGTGAGTAAGTTATTATATTTCCAATATTTTGAATGGTGAGTTCAACTTTATAGCATAGGAATTTCAACATCTTGAGAAATTTATATGGATAGATAATTTCAAAAATTGCACTTCTTTTGAAATGTTGATATAAATTATGCCCTTCTTTATTGAAAAGGTAAAATTCAAATTTTAAATTTTGTTTAAAAGACAATTTTAACTTTAAATTTCTGGGAAAGGCTAGAACCCTTTGGAAGGGCTATGAAGGGTTCAATTCTGAATGCTCATCCCTGTTCTATTCTAATATCAAATTGTTTCTTCTCTCCTACGCTGAGGGCCCTCTGCCCGTATAGATTTCCTTGCCATCCTTCATCCAGAAGTGGCAGCAAGTTGTAGAGCATACTTTTCATTTACAGACTCGATAACACAGATGGAATTTCTGATGCAATATTATACCAGTAATGGAAAGTTGCAGAGCATACTCTTCGCTTACAAACTCTTTACAGACTCGATAGCACAAATGGAATTTATGATGCAATCTTATACCAGTAATGGCAAGTTGCAGAGCATATTCTTCTCTTACAGACTTAGAATTAGACTCTTACTTGTAGAGTGGCACACTCAAACTCTAAAACTCTATATGTCTCAAATGAGCCCGAGACCTCTTATTTATACAACTTCCAACTAGTGAACCGGTGGGCATCGACTGACATTAATGGGTAAATCAGTAAGCCGGTGAACGGCGACTGACATTAACGAGTCAAGACGAATCCTCTGGGGTGACAGGTGGGGACAACCACTGTCATTATCTCATCCCTTAAGTGGTCCATAGACATATGGGGACCTGGAATCTTAGTCATGACAGACATGACACTAGACACAGTACAAAGTGGAGCTATACCGGCCCACGGCGGTCTTCGGGGTCCACCACTGCTTTCGTTTAATCATATGGGTCTTTGCCTTGTAAGCAAAGGAAGATTCTGCGTCCCATTGGATCTTCCCCTCCACATGGACAATCCCAATCCACATCATCGGAGTCGTAATCTTGAGAATCTTCAAAGATAGGTGGGTTATCTTCTAATTTTGGCGGAGGATATAGCAGTGGGCTGAAACAACGTTCAATATCTGACCCATGGAATAATTCGTTAGAGTCACACAGGAATTATCCTCAGAATAGGGATTCTACCTTCAGATTTAAAGGGATCTGTCTAGTATAGATCCTGGAGTCGATTCTTCGTCCTTGGCCATCTCTTTTTATATATTTTTTGGAGGTGAACATTGTATGTTCTAACCTATTGTACTTTCCTCCCTCATGGTGTAGCAGAAACTTAAACCACTGATGTTCCCATACTGCAACTTCAATATCTGCTTTCATGTGTAGGATGAAGTTGGCTCTTTGGTTCTCCCAGTCAGTTCAGGGGCATAACTTATCTAGCAAAATCTCAGTCCATCCTGACCAAGCTCCATGGTGCAGATTGTTGGGATCTACACAAATGACAATTTTTTTCTACTCCCTGCAAAATCTTAGAATGAGATTATAGGCTGTCCATGTGAGATTACCATCGCCTATGTCAACATACCAGAGTGGTCCATTTTCTTCTTCATTGCGTTCCAACCAAAATTCTCCACAATCTTTCAGTTTATCTAAAGCACCTTCGAAGCTTCTGAAGACGTCTCGTTCCCATCGTTCAAGAATTTCAATCTTCAATGGTGAAGACTGAATTTTCTTTATCAGTGTGATCTCCAGGAATCTTTCAGCTTCATGCCTTGAAGCATAATCAAGGAGCTGCTTTCTTTCAGCTTCTGTGATGGAGGTATCCCATGGCTTTAAAAATAAACCATTTGGTGGCCAACAAATTGGTGCATTTCCGCGTTCAGAAGCAGAACGTTCTGGATTGGAGCTTGATGCTCCTGCTGAACCTAGATTGGAGCTTGAAGCTCCTGCTGAAAACATCTTCAGAGTTGGTTTAATTTTCTCAGATTTCTCCCTGGTGAGCATATCAACAAGACAATTTAAATGACCTGGCTTATAAACAATGTCAAAATCAAAATTGCTTAACTAGATAAACCATTTTAAAATCCTACTACTATTTTCAGCCATTAGATTTTCATTCTTAAATATTCTAGGCATGATCTTTAAATCTATTCGAATAATAAACCTAACAGGTTTCAAAAATAGAATAAAGTGTTGCTATGTCTTTTTGACAGCAAGAATTTCCTTATGGCTAGAAGGATAATTCAATTCAGCTGCTTTAAAGGATCCAGAGCCATATCCACAAACTTGTTCTTTACCATTAATAACTTCAATGAGTACTCCTCCCTAGGTATGGGAAGAGGCATCAGTCTCGATGATCAGCTGGCCTGATCCTTGTGGCAAAGACAGTGGAGGAAGATCAACTACTTTGTCTTTAATTTTCTGAACGACCAAAGTTATTGCAGTAGACCATTGTGGAGGATTTTTCTTCAACCTCTGCTGCAACAGATGGATATCAGCTGCTTTCCCTTTATAAAATGGTCTAATGTAATTAAGACTCCCTAGGAATATTTGAAGCTGGGTTTTATCCATTATTTGATCTGGAAATTGATTGAATACGTTCAGAACATGCTTCTGTAACACTACTTGGCCTTTTTGAATCTTAAATCCTAAGAATTCCATTTATGTCTTACCAATTTCCATTTTGCTTTCTGAAAGCACTAACCCATGCTTATACACTAGTTCATAGAACATTTGCAGATGTTTCAGATGCTCTTGCAAGTTCTTAGAACAAATTAGTACATCATCAATAAATACTAATGCCCAAAGTTTATCTCGAAAAATGTCTTCCATTTGCTTTTGAAATTCAGACGGGGCATTGTTTATTCCAAAAGGCAGTACCTTCCATTGGTATTTCCCATGAGGTACAACAAATGCAGTTTTATACCTGTATTCAGCTTTAATTTCAATCTGGCAGAATCCCGATTTAAGGTCGAACTTGCTGAAAATAGTGCATCCTGTTATTCGTTGTAGAAGGCTAGACTTATCAGGAAGAGAATATCTCACCTTCTGCAATACTACATTTAGTGGCTTGTAATTCACCACCAATCTTGGCTTACCTCTCTTTACCTCAAAGTGCTTATTCACCATAAAGGCTCTACAGGCCCAAGGGCTCTTGGAGGGCTCAATCAAACCTTTCGCCAGTAGCTCTTTAATTTCCTTTGCACTGAATTCCCTTTCAGAGGGTGACATTAGTCTTGCTGAGGCTTTCATAGGATTAATCTTTTGCTGTGAGTCGAAAGGTAGAGAAGCAAAGTATTTCTCTCTTTTCCAAAATGCATTTGGACTTTTAGAGCAACACTCTTTCACTAGCTTATCTTTGATGTTAACCAGTGCTTTATCTCCATGCGTTTCAGAGAATGCAATGCAGCGCTCCATTTTTAGCAAATGGGCAGGGTTTGGTTTCTTCTCTGGTTTGTGTATAATGGAAGGGCATTTGGAGGTAGAATGAAAGAATATGGGTAATTATACAGGATGGTTGTTTATGATACAGGTGAATATCATCTTTTTAGTGTCTACTGAGAAGGGACTAACTCTTGCAAGAAATTCAGAACCTAAAATACAGTCCTCATTGATCTCATCTAATCTATACAATGTTAACTGGTCATGAACATTATTAAACTATACACAGAAACTGTTAGATCTAGCTTTTAACGGGATAGGGGTTCCTTCTATGGGTGATCCTTTATCAGAAGTACTCTCCCAGTAAAACTAGGGCAAAGCAGGTTCTTTTTCCAGGTTGACTTGACAACCAGAGTCAATCATGCAATCCAGGGTACAGGGATTAAACTCTTTAGGGTTGAACTAGACTTTTACAAAGATAGACCAGTAAGCATACCAAGGTTTGGATCAGGAGAAGGTTCTTTGATTTTGGGACTTTCAGTCTCCATAGCTAAATCGTAGTGCTTACTTAGCTCTTCATCTGATGATTGATCTCATTCAAGCTAGATCACCTTAATCATGCTTTTCAATTCCTCAATTTCTGCTACCAGGTGCTTTAATTGCTGCTACTTTTCTCTTACCTGGAGTCGTAGCATATGCTCTTTATCAATTCTGTAAGCTTACCTGTTCTCGTGTCCATCTGGATATCCTTTGTAAAAATCAATAGGATTATAAGTAATAGGAGTCACAGGGCTTACCTTTATTTTTCCCTTATCTTGTTCTAGTTTCCTAAGCAACTGCTTCTTTTAGTGAGGCTCTTAGCATATACTCAAAAGGAGGTGTTTCTGAAAGTTGCGGATCAATTACTGCTATCTGCTTCTCAATATTCGGAGGCTTTTTTAATGAAAACATATAGAGAGAGAATTCAAAATCTGGGGGCTCAAACCGTCCCAAATTTGGGGCTGAATCAGAATTAGAAGAGGATGATTCAGGATCAAATTTTTGAAGAGCAAGATGGTCTATGTCAGACTTAGAATCAAAGGAATCATTGGATGCATTAGAAGGTAAAAAGAGAACTTCGCTAGAAGGCGATTCGTCTTCACATGGAAGATCCCACCAACAAGGATCTAGCTATTCACAGAAAGCTGCTAACTTGGGCTTTGATTTTTTCTTAGAACATTTATTAGCCCAATGGAATTTTTGACCACATATGAAACAGTGTTCTGTTTCATTTTTACTGGCTCTTCGTTTCACAAACCTTTTATGTGGAGGCTTGCGATATGATTTGAATCTATGGGATTTTTGTCTTCTTTTCTGTCTGTATGGTTCATCTAGATTATACCTCGGAAGACTTGAATTAAATCCTTTCTTATTCTGTTTGTGGCACTTACAATTGTCTTTCAAATGGCCACGATTGTGTGCTCTGCATCCCCAGTTGGGCTTCTTTGCAACATTTTTGCAGAAAGATGGTGAGTACATACTTTGGTGCCTTTTAAAATCCTTACTTACTCGTTTTTCAAGGCAATGCTCTTGCCAAGTTTCCAAAATGTAGTAATGCAGTTGTGCCAAAGAGAGTCCTCTATAGTTTATTTGGTTGTCCTTCATGTACTGCTCTGCTACGTCAAGCACATGTCCTGGAAAACGCCTGAGGTAATGTTTTAGGTAGGATGGGTCTCTTGATTTCCTAGAAGAAATCAATAACTGCTGCATATAAAAAAAGTATTGCTCACTCTATGAAAGGTCACAGAGACGGGCTGACATGAATAAGGAGGCTAAATTCTATGAGTCTTTTCGCTCATTGGAGCCATAGAATTCTTTTCCTAGAGCATTTAATAGTTGTTGGTCTGCATCTGAGGTTGATAAGATTTCATTTCTTGATTCCTGTGGAAGCCATCTCCACCACTCATTTTCCAGTCCCGATAAGCCTGCGATAAGCTGGCCTGCTAACTGCTGTCCAGTAAGAGAATCATCCTGTGTCCTTTTATACAGTACCCACTAGGTGAGCATCTGTATAGCAGTCTTAATGTCTTCTCTTGGTTGACATTGAATATTCAAAACTGGTTGTTCTGGCATTTGTGAGACTAGGTTATTCATCGAGTTTATACCAAGCTGAAATTTTAGGTTTGGAGCTCTAGAAGCGTCTGGCATGCTCACATCATATGTTCTATCAGGAGGTCGATTGTGTGTTGCTGAGGATTCAACATGCTGGTGATATGCATACATCATATTTAAGTATTTAGGCTCTAAGGCAGGTGGAAAGGACTTGAAATGTCCTATCTATTCCTTTACTTCATCAAATTCAACTTCATCTTGACCGAAGTTGAATTCGGGTCTATCATCAACCTGGACACTCATCATTCCAAAGGATATGCTTCGGTAGTGTCTAGTTTCTGGGTCTTTCTTTTTATGACCCTGTGCTGCTAGTGCTAGGGTTGAAGGACTAAGACCTGGAACTTTTTTCTTCAATTCATGAGTTTGGATTATAAGTTCCTCTAGTCTATCCAATCTTCTTTCAGTTTTGTCAGCAGCCTTAGCTACTGCTTCCTTGATTGCTGCGGAATCAGTTAGAAGATGATCTATGAGCCCTAACTTGGTTTCTACCATAGCAATTTTTTGTTTTTCTTCGATTATGGCATGCTTAATATTCTAGAGGTCAGAAGCCATATCATCGATATTCTACGCAGTCAACTTATGCTGCATGTTACCCCAATTTTCCAATTTAATTTCATCAGATGTTGATACATCTGGACCAGTGGATTTATAGGGAAGGAATTCTTTCTTAACTAGTTCATCTGGGGAATACTGTCAGAAAGGGATTTCGGGTAGGTTTCTTCCAAGGAAATATGATTTTCGACCTTGGACTATGGCCTCATAGGCTTCATTCTGTCTTGGCAGACTAAACATTCCTAAGCTGGGGCGTTGACTTTGCTTATGGTGTTGGATCTTTTTGCAAGCTTGGCAATCCGTATGCTAGCCTCTGTGTTCTGTTTCATGAAGGCCAGTATATGATGTAGAGGGAGATTTAGATAAGGAAGAAGAACTTGAACCTCTTGGTCTTTGGTTATGACTTGAGACAGAGGAAGATCTGATCAAAGGAGGAGAGAATTTGGGTGCCGAGGTTTGCTCAGGTAGCCTGAATCAGCTAGTTTGTCTGTCAAACATTAATGGCTTGTTTCTGAGAGTATGTTGTATACTATCAACGTTTCTAAGTTCTTGATACCTGACTTCCCATTTTTTAGAATAATATATGCATGTCCAATAAAAATTAATAGGTGTGGCTTGCTTGGACTTATTAGACTCCACCACACTTTGCAGGTGCGAACTCTGATGGACTTTAGACCTTAGTGGAGGAAGTGTATCATTCCCAAAGCAGATATAGATAGTGGATTTAAGCTGTATAATTTTGGAGCCCTGCATCATGCGAAAACCCTGGGGAAGAATGTAGGCTTTCAGCAAGTCATAGATATGCGGGTCGTCAAGGCTGATTGAGTATTTTGGGAACACAGTACCAAAATCAGAACCATCGTGAAGCGGTGCATTAAAACCACCAATGATGGCATCTGCAAAGGTTTGATGGTGCGTGTCGACTGCGACACAGAGAGAGGAGACAGAGAGATAAGGTCTAACTAAGGGGCCAAGACCTAATTTTATAGCACCAAGGTGTGCGTATTTATAACCGGCTTTAATAGCCCAGTCGATTTTCTGATGGTCAAGAAGGTTTATATGCAGAGGTTCTTCAGAGTCGCTCAAGGATATATCTATAGAGGAACTCTTAATTTGTGTGGCAGAGGCATATTTCCACCATTTAAGCTTGTAGACATCAGAGGGCAATATTGTAGGAAACTACCAATATTGAGATGGTTTAACATCTTGGATATGTATAACAGATGAATTTGACTCAGATGATGTATGTTGATAGGAAGAACGACGTTATCCTAAAGATACTTTAGCAGTATCCTCCTGCTGGCAATCTAGAATTAAGTGAGAAACTGCATCCATTGACGGATCCATTTCAAGGAAATTTATCCTCACATGGGTTTTTCTATCACTTGGACTTACTTATCTATCCCTCAGCTACTTCCAAAACTAAAAACCTCTTATAAATCTCTAGGTCCAGTCAATTTACTCGACTACCATTTCCGTAGCCTACAGGACACAATTTATCTATCTTACATAGAGAAAGATGTGTGGAATATAAAATACAGAGCTCGTAGATTTAATTTATCAACTTACATATCAAAATGTAAATAGTACTGAGTCACAAATGTTGCTGGCTCTGATACCAATCACTCCAAAATCGAACAACAGACTTCAACACTTCTTTATATTCCAAGACAATTTCACATTACATAGCAGCTGCAGACATACACAGGGTAAATCGGTTTCAGAGGGCGAAGCTCGTCATTACCAAACTAAATGGGTTCGACTCTGATTGGATGACCAAGATGAGGATGTATTTATCAGGCTCAATATGATCTATGAGCACATTAAATGCTCAGATTCTCTCTACTGCAACCATTGTAGTGTTGTGGCAGGATGGAATGAGAATCCTATGTGTAGGATGTAATACCATTCCATTATACAGGCGAATAATGCGAAGAAATGTTCCTACTATGGGGGATTTTGTTGGGTTCTCAACATCTTCCAGGTCAAAGAAATACTAGAAAAGAAAATACATGTCATTCATTCCACAATTTCTTGGTCCCTCATATATATTTCAATGCGGGTGAGTGTCATGCTTCATTGTCATACATATCCATATTTCACATCTATTTAGATAACAATATTATGTGGCACCATAGTTATGCCATAGTTATTATTCCCAATCATTCTTGTTTTCAAAACTAATACACCGAAAGAACCTACGTGAGGAATCTATCAGTATTCGTGTTCAATATTGCATTGAATCTAGGATATAGCTTTTGCAATGTGGCACAGACCCACCTGGAGGCTTGTCTAATATACACCTGCAAGCTGTGAAGTTGTAGGATGCATATCTTCACATCATATACAAGGCCGACATGACATATGAGACCGTTATTATTTTCCATAAAGGTCCCAGGGTCTAGTAGTGAGGTCATTGGACTATGAATTCAGTTACTTGAATTAAATCTCAGTGGGACCTCCATGCAGAAGTTATTTAGAGTCTATAGGTTATTTATGTTTACAGGTTAAAAAAAACTCACCTCAACAGTACCTAACAATGCTAGTTATAGTAGTTAAATTACTGGAAACAACTATCAGTAACCTATTGAGATTTATATAGATTTATACATTATAATTAGAAATTTATTTTAATGTAGAGCATATGACCATTAACAGAGATCTTTAGCTCAACCTTTAATTCCTCTATTATGGAAAATTTCAAATTATAATTAATTAGAATAAATTATGCATAAGGACTACATGGTTTCCATGCACCTAATCAACTATAATTATCTTAATTGTTGTTAATTTTCTTTATTAGTATCAGCTTGACTTTTATTAATATTTTTGTTTTTTTTAATTCCTACTTTATTAGGAGTGCATGAGGGATTAAGAATTATAATTCCTTATTAGGTTTTATGGGTGTTACAACATGTGACTATGGGGGACATTTGGCACATAACATCACTCATCATTCGTCAAGCTTAAGTGTTATTAGTTGGGAGTTAGCGTGATCACTTATACAAGGGACCTAGGTTTATGGATGTGTTGCTTGGATTACTTTAGAATTGGCTAGTACCTATACAAGGAATCATGGATTATGGGCAATCTTCCTAGACTTACTTCAACATTGTGGTAAGTGCCCATACACGGGACATGATGGTTTATCTGTGTACGTCATCACTAAAATAATTCAAGACAATGCTTCTCAAAGGGGGGTGGAACTGTGGATTCCTCCATAAGGATGTAATAGAAACCTATGGACCCATTAGAATTAATAATAGGATAAAAATTGGTTTGTAAACTATCATAGATATTCCACTTGAAGAGTTTGTCATAACACATCTCTTACAATATTATGAAATATCTTATTATGTAGTATTTTACTTTAGATGTACATTTAGTATTACAAGCTTAGCGCACAAAATACTAAAAGAAGTTGAGACAAAACTTGGAAAAAACTGAGCCAATAATACACAATCCATAGAATGAACACAATATGTACCCTAGGAAAAACCCAACTAGAAGAGTAGGCATATGTCTTTGTTTTCTTATCATTTAGGATTAGGGTAGTTGGAGGGAAGAGGGGATATAGATTGGGGGAAGAGAGAGAGATGGGGGGGTGGTAAGTGGTAGGGGGAGGGTTATTAGG